>JANAVB010007029.1:0-37837 GCA_029216955.1 Iris pallida
TATTTATTTCTTGAAAGGGTTACAAAGTTAATTTTGATTTTGAAATAATAATAAAAATGGTAATAGTATGTACTCACCCAAATTTAATATTTTATTATTTTCTATTATTACTATTATTATGATATGGTTATGTTGTTCCTTTAGAAAATAAAAATATATGTACATATACATGTAAAATACCCCTACACTAGAAAGTGTTATATAATAAGTTTTAGTCATTTAGATTTTGAAATTTTTGGAATTTATTTGGTTGTTTTAAATCACTTACATTATATTATATATATATATATATATATATATATATATATATAATATATATATTATAAATAATTATATAATGTAAGTGCTCGAATGGCTAAGTCAGAAGAGTTGGCTGTACAATAAGTTTACAATAAAGTTATGAAATCGAGCCGCATCAGTTCGGTGAAACGACAAGGAGTATCGACATAAGGTGGAAGGACTTTGACCCTTCTTCCTACTATGTCGTGTCTAAGTAAAATGCACCGTGGCATGCTAAGTTAATCTATCGAGTCTACGGGCATGGCTTGAATGAGAGAAATTATAGTACGTGTCAAATACCTGATAGAACAATTGAATTGAAACGTACATCAAATACGAGTCGCTAATGAACATCAAAATACCACAACGACAAGCGCCTCAATGCACAAGCCATAAGAAAATGGGATAACTGTATCGATAAGTGCCTCAGTGTACGAGTCGCTCGCGCCCCTGTGCACGAGTTAGAAGGCTAGAACATGAAAGACTATCGGTGTGAGTGCCTCAGTGCACGAGCTGTAGAACATTGAATACTCTATCGAGATGTGCCTTAGTGCACGAGTCGAAGGAAATGAACATAAGTCTAGCACATTGAAAGATCGTGTCGAGGTGTGCATCAAATGCAAATAGGAGAACATTGAACACTAAGGTATAGAACATGGAAATATGGCATCGAGACGTGCATCAAATTCTTGAATCAAAGAATAGAGAATAACGGTATCAAAGCGTGCGTATGTGCACGAGCCTTACAAAAGATGGCTTCATTGTGGCACGAATGTGACGGAATTATTGAATGTGGCATGGTGCCTTAGAATGTTCGAGGCCTTTGGGTCATTTTTTTTGACGAACAATGAGTTGGGACATGGTGCCATTGAACATTGAAATGAAGTATGGAATGAGAAATGGAAGAATTGTAAGGTGAGATGATGCTAAGTATGAGTTTCGGACTCAAGACTATGTTTGGTTTTATTTTAACACGCTTTGCATGGTCAAATGGACTTGAGATATTGCCCATGCACGGGTGTGGTAATTTCCCTCGAACGAGTTAAATGCCGAGGCACCGGGATCGTTCGGTGTCACGCCCCAGAACCAGAATACTGGCAAGTAGGGACGGACCAGGCCAGCTACGTATACCAAAGTACTCCAGTACTCCGAACAACGTATAAGCTGTATAGATGGGGTTACTACTACAAACCAACAGTCAATCCTAGGTCACATAATCCTAGATATCTCAGTCTCAGACAAGAGTAAAGTACAAGAATATGATCATCATGCATATAAGACAGTAAAGCGTCCCAAACTATAATATAGATGATCATGAAGCTAGTAATACAAAATGAAGAACTAGCAAGACTAAGTAATACATGATCAGCTCTAGCTGCAGACTAGAAATATAACATCATGTCTAAGCCCGTAGGCCAAATGTCAAGTCCAAAACACGAGCTAAACACGTGCTCGGTGGCTAAACGCCTCAAAAGAATATGTACAGAAGAGAGTGGGTAAGAGAAGAACACCCACTCAAGTCCCCTGGTGCTCCGGGTGGTCACCATCGAGAGGAAGGTCCGGAAGATCCTCGGGCTCCTCAACTAGATCTGGTCAATGCAAAACCAGTGGGGTCAGAACCCCATAGCAAGTACCACAAAGGAAGCCAAACTTATGAACTAAAACCAGCATGCAATTCATAACATTTCTAAGATAAGCAGTAAACGAGACTAGAATATTAAATTGGTACCACAGTGTTTACGAAGGAAACTAGAACATGTAAGTAGGATAACAAGTGAATAAATAAAATAAACTAGACATGTGAGCATATGGTAAGCCGAGCATGTAGTAGGAAAATAGCATGTAAGAAACAGGAAGCTAAGTACTACAATAAGATAAACTGAAGCAAGACTAGACTAGACAAGAATGGACTCCATCCATCAATCACGGCCAAGCAATGAGTACGGCTTGATACTTTAGCTAACTAGGGTTGTCACATTCTACTACACATGCAAGTTTGAGAAATCCAAGTCCAGTTACCCGCCTGCTACTACCTGAATGATCCGGGCAAAAAGAAAAAAGTATAGCAGACACACTGCAGTAAGTACATGTGTCCTAAAGAGGTGCCCCACTTGACGGTGTGCTGGAAGAGTGCTCATCATGATAGATAGCTCCAAATCCCAAGTATATATATATATATATAGGGCCAAGATCAAAAGGGATAGCAGGTAACCGGGAAAGTCTCCAATGATCTAGGTAATCAAGCTAGTAGTTTAGTCCTTAACATTTTTCTTGTTGGATTCTAGGTGTGGCAATCCGCAGAATCCATCCTAGACATGAGACATGCAAGACTGGACAAGATAAGCAGATTGTGCACTACAACAAGCCACAACAAGACATGACAATATCAAGACAAGAGTGCGCTACTACGAGCCACTATCAAGGAGCTAGACATGTACTAGAATCAAGAGTGCGCCATAACAGGCCACTATCATGTAAGCAAGAAGAGATATGTTCAAGAGTGCACCACGATGGATCACTATCAAGTAAGCAAGAAGGCATGGCAATAATTTTCATAGCTTGTAAGAAAGAATCTATCCAAAGACATATCATGGTAGGTGGAGAAGAATAATCAAGGCTAAGTACATTTCATAAAATGGTTGAACATGTGCTAGTATCAAGTCTATATAGGTTGTACAATCATTAATCTAGCAAGATCATGTTATCATGTTAAGAAATCATTACAGTCGAAGAAATATCAAAAACGGGCCAAAACGGGCAAAACCGGACAAAAACAGCATAAAACGGCATACCGGCGGTATACTGCGACATACCGGCGGTATACCGGACTAAAAACAGTAAGTTTCTGGTGCCAAAAACGGCATACCGGCGGTATACTGCGGCATACCGGCGGTATACCGATTTTTCAAACAGCAACGAAATTCAGAAAATTGCCAAAACTTGTTTCGGCCGTAAAATCTTCATTTTAAATCGAAATTCGGACTTTCAAAGTAAAAATTGCATAGAATTGAATTTCCTACAACATGGAACTATTAGATTTCACAAATTCAAAGATTTGATAGATCAATATCTCAAAATACTCCAAAATAGGGGTTCTCGGAACACCGAAACGAGTCCCGATTGCCAACAAACTCAAATCCATGTATACTAGCTAGGTAAGGACCTCATATGTTGGCCCAATGATTATATTATATTTTTGAATATGGCTAATCAGTTAAGTTTAACATAATGATGTCACTAATATTCATATAGTCACTATCATGTTGCTACTTAAACTTAGCATTGTCCTAATTGTCCTATATTATATTGCTATGCTTGTATCGTACTGCAACATATTTTGTTGGCCTAACATGCTATCATGTTGTTACTTAAACTTAGCAATGTCCTAATTGTCCTGTATTATATTGCTATGCTTGTATCGTACTGCAACATATTTTGCTGGCCTAACATGTATTTGTAGACATGCAGTAAGCATGATCAAACATGATCAAACAGGACATAGGCAATGAAGAATTAATGATGGAGCAAAGACGGCGTCATACAAAAGACTTCTCCGAACCGCCTAGCGACCTATCCGGGGCCTCGCATCGGGGGTTCCGCTGCCCAGTCAGCGGACAGGGGTCGAGGGGGCAGCGCCCCCCATCGGGGTTCAGGGGCGAAGCCCCCGAAGGTATTCAGATTTCTAGATCTGTTTATCTTTGGACGACTGCTGTCAAGGAAAAAGACGTCTTCAGGGCTGCTCAAATCAGAAGAAAGGCATCATAAAAAGGGCTCTTGGTTTTTCGACTTGTTCCAAGTCTGTAATCTTCAATTTATTGAGTCTAGGAGAATGTGTATGTTGAGTCGCACTGAGTTATCTCAACCCCTAGACATATCTCTGCAAGCTCTACCATTCAAACAGACCAATTCCTGAACCAAGCCCAAGCTCCACAAAGTCCAAAAGCCCAATGGACCTATTCTGTCTGCTAGAGACAGAGTTCGGGCCAAACTCTGCCTCCACACAGAGTTTGGGCCGAACTCTATCCCATGATTTCCAGCACCCTAATTTTTAGGGCCTGCTTGCTACAAGCTGTCCAACGGCCAAAAATTTGAATTATCCAAACCGAATTCTGGCCGAATTCTGCTTGTCCCGAACCCTATAAATAGGCCTTGGTTTCTCTCATTTGAAATCATCCACTCTTCTATTCTTCTTCTCTTACATAGCCTATATAGTCAAGAGCCTTACTCTTCCAATCTACTAGCCACAAAACTTCCTAAGCCCCAAGGTGCTCAAGTGCGATTCAGCTAGAAGTTTTTGTGCAAGAGTTGAAAAGAAAAGTCACTTGGACAATTCCAAGTCGCTTGAAAAAATCCAAGCAAATCGCCACTGCGATCCTCTGTAAGAAGTTGACGTGCTCTTCTGAAGAAAAGGCACGGGTTGTAAACTACTATTTCACAAATAGTGGATTTGAATCCTGAGCTAGAGTTCTCAGGCCTGGACTAGTCCTCCACGAGGGAAACCAGGTTAAAACTGATGTGTTTGCGTATGCTCTTCTGATCTTTATTTACTTTCGTATTTCCTTCTGATTTATTTACTATCTTGATAGTTATTTTGTGGAGGTGATATAGAGTTAATTTTTTATTTAGTGATTATCGACACAAACTCTATTCACCCCCTCTAGAGTTGCCTACACCTGTATTTTCAATTGGTATCAGAGCAAGGTCTCTATTGTTAGGCTTAACATCCTTAGAGTAGATCCTTGTTTATTTGTGTATGGCATCGTATCTTCCTCCTCCGATGAAGAGGGTTTTTCTTCTAGTAGCATAGACAATCATGTTTCTTCTAAATGCAATAAGTGCTCTAAGTGGAAAGCCATGGCTAACCAATCCTTAAAGTTTGCTAAGGCTTTTCATTCTACAAATGAAGAACTTGTAGAAAAGGTTATTCATTTAGAAGAAGCTAATGAGTTTTTGAGAAATGAAAACAATGTTTTTATCTAGACTTGACTCTCAAAACTCATCTTGTGTTTCTTTAAAGAGTTTGAATGATTCTTTAATTTTGAAAATCAAATCTCTTTCCTCATCAATAGAAGATCTTAAGAAGCAAGCACATGAGCTAAATCATTTGCATGATTCTTCTATTGACTCTTTAAAGAAACAAAATGATGATTTTATTTCTAGAATTGCTTTATTTGAAAAAGAGAATTATGCTTTAAATGCTAAATTTGATTCTCTTACTTGTTTGCATAATGATTTGATATTAGAACATGATATTCTTAAGACCAAATCCATGCATAGTGATTCTCTTACTTGTGTGCATAATGATTTGCTATTAGAACATGATATTTTTAAGACCAAATCCATGCATAGTGATTCTCTTACTTGTGTGCATAATGATTTGCTATTAGAACATGATATTCTTAAGACCAAATCCATGCTCACTCTAGAAATATTCATCATTCTAGTATGTCACATGTTCATAATCATGCTCATTCTGATACATGTGCACACACTAGTATTAGGTGCTTCTATTGCTCTCGTATTGGACACATGAGTGTAACTTGTCCTATTCGTAGGAGTTTTTCTACCAATGCTAGAGTAAATAGTATATGGGTCCCTAAAGCTAACAAATGTGGATCCAAGTTTATTTGGATACCAAAGTCTTCGCCTAATGTTGTAGGTGGAGCTTCTTGTATTGGGATATAGCACCAAGGAGCGTGTTGGTGGTTGCAAAGCTCAAAGATTATCTTCCAAGCAATTGCACCAACACAAGTGTGGCCACTAGAGCCACTTTGGTAGCATGCTCAACGATTCTCTTTAAATGGTTAATATTTGTTGAATCTAGCATGTTTTCTTGATGTCTTGCTATAGCTCACATTGATATCCTTTAGTTGCTTATATATAAATTAATGTGAGATATAATACTAGCATGCTTAGTTGTTTTTCTTATTATTTCTTTTATCTAGCATGACTAGTTACTTAGGTTAAATGACTAGTTCACACTATAGTTTATCACTCATTTTCTAGTAGTGTGACACATCTATATGCATCCTCGTTTTTTTTTATAAAGTATGCATATCACTCTAGTCCATATGACCTTGGTTTTGATTTGAGTTAATATAATTTTATCTCTCATCTTAAAAGTTTTGAGATAGTTACTTCTTGCCAATTTGTATTTAGTATATCATTGGTATTTGTGAATATATGTGTTTAGCACAAGCTTCTTATCACTTGATAAGTATATACTTATACTTCTTGTTAACCTTATGCTTACATAATATATTCATTATTGATTCTCATGTTTTATTTGATTATCCTATTAGAATCAATTATGTCTTTGTCTAATAAAGTCTATTTATACGTGCTTTTGAATTTGTGATAGTTTTTCAAACATTCATGATGGATACATGACTATATTCATTAAATCTTCATTTACATGTAGATCATGTATTTATTATATTGACATCTATTTTTGTATAAATATCTTTATGTGGGCATATGAGATAAGCTCAAGTTTCATATTATTTTGAAGAGTATTTATTCATACTTGTGCTTACCTTATAATTTAGCTATTGATTCTTTTGACTAAATTTGTGTTATCTCTACTTGAATCAATTAGCTTATTCCTTAAAGTCTTCTTTTTGATATCTTATTGGCTTTTATTTGTTAACTTTATGGATACATGTCTTTCACTCTTATTTTGATCTTTTTCGCTTAACCAATTTTTCAGCCTGATTCTAGTTCTGTCACCAGAATCCGAAATTCGGGCCGAACTCTGCCCTTACCAGAGTTCGGGCCGAATTCGGCCTCACTGTTCCAGAACCGGAAACAGCCTCAGCCGTTGATCAAATTATAGATCCAATGGCCATTATTGATTCCAAATGTTGATATTTATTTATTCAAATGCCTTTAAGTTGGAATGTTGAGAGAAAAATTTATTAGTGTCTTGTTCATGACTTTTATGGAAGTTCTTTTAAGAATTGCTTGGTTTTGTTCTTTACCTTACTTGTTGAGATCATCTTATTTTGAGTATGAATCTTCTATATATTTATTTTCATAAAGTGTATTATGAAAATATTTGTTTTGAAAATATTCTTAGCAAATTTTGATGATCATTCTTTCATTATTATTTGGGTATTTACCTCTCTTATTCATAGAGATTTTTATACTTTGATGTTGTTTGATGATATTGCATATATTCTTTTAAATCTAATTTCTTAAAAGTAAAGAACATTTTGGAAACAAGCCGAAAGGGTCCTTCTCTCATACAGGTGTAAATAGCCTGAAGCGACACGGTACTAGTCTTCGGACTACCGCTAGCTGGGAACCGGCCCCTACAAACCAAAGTGATCAACACTTTATAGACTTAAGATTTATTAAGGTCTACTTGCAACCATTATCTAGTTCTGGATCCTCCCCTAAGTTCCAGAATACTTCATCATATCTAGCCTTATATTTGAGCTATAAATATTTATTATTATTGCCCAATGATGTTTTGTAGCACATGAGAATATTAAAATTGATATATCATACTTCTCATGTCTTTAGCTACTATGGGTTGAACTTTTACTTTGAGATTTTCCATTTCTAGAGAATACACTTTCATAATGGTTATAATTTTGCATTCTCTAGATCAATCTATTATTTCATTATCTTGGGTTTCTCAATATTTGGCAAAGAGATTTGCTCCATTGTGTTTTCATGAACATCTCTTTTGTCTTTTACTTGATGAGAGTCTAATTCATTTACTTGCTATCTTATACTCTTATCCTTGCTTAGCAAAGAGTATATAAATCATTTTGATCATTCAAAATGTATTACCCTTATTGTGAACTCTATGCTTAAGCATGTATTTTTTTTTGGTGTTAGTGACTTAAGATTTAATGAGCACATTTATCATGTTAATGGCCTATCTCATTAATCTTAATTAGTTATGTAGCTAGCTGGCTTATTTGCGATGTATTGTTAAGCTACATAATTTTTGTTCACTTTCACTCATCTAGCTATCTTCTTGAACTTCAATCTATATGTGATATGCCAGTTTACAAAAACAAGATTTATGAATTCTTTCTGATTTGTATTCTATTTTAGATACATATGTTTGGTTTCTAAAATTAGTTTGACAAATTTTTTATTTTATCTTGTTTCCATTGAGATTTGTGATTCATCGCTTTAACTTCCTTTCATACTAGTCATTGACAAGCATCTCTTAAATTTCTCTCATCTTTGAGTCATGATTCTATTATTTATCATTTCTTTGGAATAAATTTGCAATCATTTAAATAAGATTGACTCTTTTCTATATTTTCCATTGGTTTGTTTATATGGTTTTTAGATAGAATTTATGACGGATCATAATTATTTATTGGTTTACTTTATGAATGATCCTATTGATAGAGTAGTCCTATATTATCTAATTATGTGGTTATCAAGTTAATTTATTACTCTACTTTGACTACTCATGGATTATCACATATGCTCTTTGCTATTTGAACTTCATTGGTTTCTTATTTAGTATTAGCAAGGTTGGATTATTACCCGTTGATGGGTACATATGTGGTAAAACATACATAGTCCATGCAAAGCAATAAATTGGTTGAACATTTCTTAATTAGATAATCATGGACATGATATTTGAGATTTATTTTTTATTTTGAGCTATATTTTGACTTTCATCATGATTGATTTAATTGACTTTATTGATGATATTTTTCTTTAGTTTTATTTTTATCTTTTGAGCTATATTGTGATTCTCATCATGATTGTTTTTAATGGACCTTATTTCTTTTCATGATGATCCTTTTCTCAAAAGGTAACATGCATTGATCTATCATATTTAAATATGAGATTCTTCTATATAGGCTAATGTATGTCATCTTTTGATTATATGTGCTTAATTAAGATATTTTTGATCGTTTATCTTTAGTGACTATTTATTGGATATCTCTTCTAAAGATGACATTATTCGTTTTATGACGTTTTTAGCCTTATATGCATTGAGCAAGGGGGAGAAATCAATACTTGATTTATCCCTAGATCTTGAAGTTATCATTTTTTTTGCTATAAGTGCTTTGGAACTAGATACGCATATTTTAAGGGGGAGCAAATAAATTGGTTCAATTCATTTATACCCTTTAATATGTCGTATACGTAGTTCATCATTGACCCATTTTTTTGAATACTGATATTTTGTGAAAGGTTATGAGAGTTTATGCAATTATTTTCATCATATTATCTCTCTCTTTTATTTGAGTCATCTCATTTAATTTCGTATTTTATCTTGATGAAGATTGTGCTTTCTTTGATTTGGTTTTCTTTGTATGTTTATTTGGCTTTCCTTGTTGAGGACTTATCCAATATTCATGATTTTATCTATATTGGTCATAGTTTGAGGGGGAGCATTCAATTCGACTGAATTTCTCCTTCTCAAACATTGTTTCTCCTTTACCTTCATGTTTATTCATATAGCATGATAAGGTAATTGAGTTCAAATGCATAAATTTTGGATAAGCAAATAGATTTGCAAATAATGAGATCTTTTTATATCAATTGCTTCTATTTTACATTGATCATTCATTTATTTTGTTTCACTATTTATCTGTGGACAATTATGACTATCATAGTTTCATTGATCAATGTTTCAAGTTTATATATTTCAATTGATATCAAATTTGTCTATTTCAATATCTCAATTGGTATCTTTCTACTTTGATATCTATTATTTGCAATTATCTAATCCTTATGGTTTTTGACTGAATTTTTTTCTCTTCCAAAAGTTTTGGATGTCTTTCTTGGATTTCATGTAATACTATGTTTTTGGATGTCTTTCTTGGATTTCATATTGGTAAACTATCTATTGATTATTTTCATATTCTTTTAGTTTTACCAACTATTTGTGTTTTGACAAGCTATTTTCTATTTGGCACTCTACATTGGGTATGTAGTCTCTATACTTGTCTTTACACACTTCTCCCATTGTTCCTTTTTTTTTAGTATATCTTGATCATGATTGTCTATGCCTTCCTCTTATGCTTGAGTTCATTTTATCTCTTATTACGGGGGAGCTTATTTTTGATCATGTCAAAGGGGGAGAAATAAGTTTAAGTTAGCACACTATCTTCTCGTAGTATGTGTTTAGTGATATATGCATCTATCGTATCTGTCTTAAACTTAACCGATTTGCCATAATCAAAAAGGGGGAGATTGTTGGCCCAATGATTATATTATGTTTTTGAATATGGCTAATCAGTTAAGTTTAACATAATGATGTCACTAATTTCATATAGTCACTATCATGTTGCTACTTAAACTTAGCATTGTCCTAATTGTCCTATATTATATTGCTATGCTTGTATCGTACTGCAACATATTTTGTTGGCCTAACATGCTATCATGTTGTTACTTAAACTTAGCAATGCCCTAATTGTCCTGTATTATTGCTATGCTTGTATCGTACTGCAACATATTTTGCTGGCCTAACATGTATTTGTAGACATGCAGTAAGCATGATCAAACATGATCAAACAGGACATAGGCAATGAAGAATTAATGATGCAGCGAAGACGGCGTCATACAAAAAGACTTCTCCGAACCGCCTAGCGACCTATCCGGGGCCTCGCATCGGGGGTTCCGCTGCCCGGTCAGCGGACAGGGGTCGAGGGGGCAGCGCCCCCGTCGGGGTTCAGGGGCAAAGCCCCCGAAAGGTATTCAGATTTCTAGATCTGTTTATCTTTGGACGACTGCTGTTAAGGAAAAAGACGTCTTCAGGGCTGCTCAAATATCAGAAGAAAGGCATCATAAAAAGGGCTCTTGGTTTTCCGACTTGTTCCAAGTCTGTAATCTTCAATTTATTGAGTCTAGGAGAATGTGTACGTTGAGTCGCACTGAGTTATCTCAACCCCTAGACATATCTCTCCAAGCTCTACCATTCAAACAGACCAATTCCTGAACCAAGCCCAAGCTCCACAAAGTCCAAAAGCCCAATGGACCTATTCTGTCTGCTAGAGACAGAGTTCGGGCCGAACTCTGCCTCCACACAGAGTTTGGGCCGAACTCTATCCCCTGATTTCCAGCACCCTAATTTTTAGGGCCTGCTTGCTACAAGCTGTCCAACGGCCAAAAATTTGAATTATCCAAACCGAATTCTGGCCGAATTCTGCTTGTCCCGAACCCTATAAATAGGCCTTGGTTTCTCTCATTTGAAATCATCCACTCTTCTATTCTTCTTCTCTTACATAGCCTATATAGTCAAGAGCCTTACTCTTCCAATCTACTAGCCACAAAACTTCCTAAGCCCCAAGGTGCTCAAGTGCGATTCAGCTAGAAGTTTTTGTGCAAGAGTTGAAAAGAAAAGTCACTTGGACAATTCCAAGTCGCTTGAAAAAATCCAAGCAAATCGCCACTGCGATCCTCTGTAAGAAGTTGACGTGCTCTTCTGAAAAAAAGGCACGGGTTGTAAACTACTATTTCACAAATAGTGGATTGAATCCTGAGCTAGAGTTCTCAGGCCTGGACTAGTCCTCCATGAGGGAAACCAGGTTAAAACTGCTGTGTTTGCGTATGCTCTTCTGATCTTTATTTACTTTCGCATTTCCTTCTGATTTATTTACTATCTTGATAGTTATTTTGGGAGGTGATATAGAGTTAATTTTTATTTGGTGATTATCGACACAAACTCTATTCACCCCCCTCTAGAGTTGCCTACACCTGTGTTTTCATCATACATGTATATGTGACCAAGATCCATGATGGTAACACTAGTATCACTCTTGATACCAAGTTTTTCTACTAAGTCACTATTGGATTTTAACAGAAAATTAAATCTTGTTTAAATGAATTTTTGGAAACATGCACATATACGAGAATCATCAGGAAAACACATTTAACAAAATGAGTTTAGGAAAATTCTAAGCATTTAACACCAAGGAAAACAAAAATGACAATAGATTACTATTGTTCAAGAATTTGGCAAGATGTACTTGCCTAGGTTAAGCTCCAAGCCTAATCTTCTACTCCACCACCAAGAGGGGCACGAAACCACACTCTAGACCTCGAGGTCAAGCTCTTGGCAAGCTCCAAGGGAAGAGAAAGGAAGAAGGAATGAAGAGAGTGTGAAGAGAATGAAAAGAGAGAGGAGAGAGAAAGTGAAGTGGTTTATATATAAAGGGGAGAATTAATCTTAGCCGTTGGATCATGATCCGTGTGAAAATCTAAGTCAATCATGGCCATTCAAACAAAACCAATTGTCCATTGGATAATAGAGTGCATCTACACTATTCACGAAAATATCCAAGCACTATTCACGAAAATATCTAAACACTATTCACGAAAATATCCGAAACACTATTCATGAAAATATCAAAAACCGAAAATATCTAAAGTGTAGAAAACATGTCCGGGCGGTATGCCGTCGGTATACTCCGGTATACCGGCGGTATGCCGATCAAGAAGAAAACCTATAGTTTTGGGAAAAATTTAAAGTATTCCGGAAACCATGAAAATATGAAATACGCTGCAAAATACGTATCCGTATATAAATACCGATACTGTGAGACGAGTCTCACAACTCTCCCCTCCTTAGAAAAATTCCGTCCTCGGAATTTCCTAAAGGTAATCAAAAGCAAGCAAGAAATCCAAGAAAACATGCTATCAGGATCAAGATGGAAAACTCATAAAACATGAAATCCAGCTAGAGTAATGTACAAGAATGTGAAAGCAATTTAAACATACGTAAGCAACAACATCATGTATTCCTACAATCATACTAAAAAGGTAGAACATAGATATACGAAATAAGTATACCTCACGAGCCAAACAGATACGGGTAACGAGCTCGGATATCATCCTCGCGCTCCCAAGTCGACTCGCCCGGTGAGTGATGATCCCAGGAAACACGAACTAATCGGATAGTCCGGTTCTTGAGAATCTTCTCCCTCCGGTCCAAAATGGATATGGGCCTCTCCTCATACGATAGGTCGGTACCAACGACCAGCTCGGAATGATCTAGGATATGGCTCGGATCCGAAACATATCGACGTAGCTGAGATACGTGAAACACGTCATGTACCTCACGCAACGACGGTGGAAGAGCAAGGCGATAAGATACATCCCCTACTCGCTCGAGAATATCGAACGGCCCAATAAATCTAGGGCTAAGCTTTCTCCGTACGCCAAACCTGATGACACCACGGGTAGGCGAAATCCGAAGAAATACGTGATCGCCGACAGAGAACTCAAGATGGCGTCGATGCTGATCTGCCCAATGACGCTGTCGATCCTGAGCTACTCTGAGATGCTCTCTGACCTGCCTGACTACTCCAACTGACTGAGCAATCATCTCTGGTACCAAGCAGCTGCCTCTCTCCAATGTCATCCCAAGCTAGGGGTGACCTACATCTCCTACCATACAAAGCCTCGAAAGGAGCCATCTGAATGCTCGCCTGGAAGCTATTGTTGTAAGAGAACTCCACCAAATGCAAGTGATCCTCCCAAGAACCACTGAAGTCAAGAATGCATGATCGAAGCATATCCTCCAAGGTCTGGATCGTACGCTCCGACTGACCATCTGTCTGAGGATGGTATGCTGAACTGAAACTCAAACGGGTACCCAGACTCTGCTGAAGACTCTGCCAGAAATGAGAAGTGAATCTGGAATCCCGATCTGAGACTATGCTAACTGGCACCCCATGCAATCTGACAATCTGCCTCATGTACAAGTCGGCCAACTGCTCTGTAGACTGACCAACCCTGAAAGGTAGGAAGTGGGCAACCTTCGTGAGTCGATCCACTATAACCCAAATGGCATCTCTACCAGTCGGGGTTCTAGGAAGACCAGTCACGAAGTCCATGGTAATATGATCCCACTTCCACTCCGGAATCGGTAAAGACTGAAGAAGTCCGGCCGGTCTCTGGTGCTCAGCCTTGACCTGCTGGCAAACTAAGCATCGAGAGACAAACCGAGCTATCTCCCTCTTCATACCATTCCACCAGAAATACTGACGAATATCTCGGTACATCTTCGTCCCTCCAGGATGAACAGAGTACTGAGAACTGTGGGCCTCCGACATAATCTCCTGTCGAATATCTCCACTCGGCACACAAAGACGACTCCCAAATCGGAGTGTCCCATCCTCATGGATGCACAACTCTGCTCTGCGCCCTGCCACACACTCTGCTCTGAGCTGCTGAAGCCTGGCATCCCCTGACTGAGCTGCTCTGATCCTATCCACAATGGTAGACTGAACCTGCAAGCCTGCCATCATAGCTGCCTCGCCAGGTAGCACTACCTCAATGCCCATCTCCTGAAGATCCTCCAGAATGTGACGCTGCTCCGTCAAGAAATAGACCCCGGGTCTCCTGCTCAAAGCGTCTGCAACGACGTTTGCCTTCCCGGGATGATACTGAAGATCAACATCATAATCCTTCAGTAACTCAAGCCACCGCCTCTGCCGCATGTTCAGATCCCTCTGGGTGAACACATACCTCAAGCTCTTATGGTCAGTGAAAATCTCCACTCGATCACCATACAGATAATGCCTCCAGAGCTTGAGGGCAAACACAACTGCGGCCAACTCAAGATCGTGCGTCGGATAGATCTTCTCATGGTCCCGAAGCTGCCGAGACGCATAAGCTATCACTCGACCGTGCTGCATAAGAACACAACCAAGTCCCCGGCCTGACGCATCACAATACACCGTGAACCCACCTGGTCCGACGGGTAATGTCAGAATAGGAGCTGAAATCAAACTCTGCTTGAGTTTCTCAAAAGAAACCTGACAAGCATCTGACCACTCAAAGCACACATCCTTACACGTCAGCCGTGTCAAGGGTGCGGAGATCCTAGCAAAGTCTGCCACAAACCGTCTGTAGTAGCCTGCTAATCCCAGAAAGCTGCGTACATCTGAAGCTGTACGAGGTACTGGCCAACTCTCGATAGCCTCAACCTTCTTGGGGTCCACCTCAACACCACCTCCGGCAATAATGTGACCCAAGAAAGAGACTCGATCGAGCCAGAAATCGCACTTGCTGAACTTCGCGTAAAGCTGATGGTCCCGAAGAATCTGAAGAACCACGCGAAGATGCTGCTCGTGCTCTGCCTCAGTCCGACTATAGACCAAGATATCATCAATAAACACTATCACAAACTGGTCTAAGTAGGGCATGAAGATGCGATTCATGAGATCCATGAAGATCGCTGGCGCATTGGTCGCTCCGAAAGGCATAACAAGGAACTCCCAATGGCCATATCGAGATCTAAACGCCGTCTTGGGTATATCCTGCTCTCTGACTCTGATCTGATGGTACCCAGACCGCAAATCGATCTTCGAAAACACAGCCGCTCCACTAAGCTGGTCGAACAAGTCATCTATCCTGGGCAAGGGATACTTGTTCTTCACGGTCACCGCGTTAAGCTGACGATAGTCAATGACCATACGCGATGAACCATCCTTCTTCTTCACAAGAAGGGCTGGAGCTCCCCAAGGCGATCCACTAGGACGAATGAATCCCTTGGTCCTAAGCTCCTCAATAGACTGATACAACACCAACAACTCTGAAGGAGACATCCTGTAGACTCTCGCTGACACTGGCTCTGCTCCCGGAACTAAATCAATATAATACTCAATCTCCCGAACTGGAGGCATACCCGGAAGCTCCTCGGGAAACACATCAGAAAACTCGCAAACTACTCTGGGCAACTGAACCTCCTCGGCTACTGCCATCCACATGACCGCTGGTGAAGACTCCACCTCGCCTCTAGAGAATGAGAACTCCTCCTCATTCGGAACACGAAAGATAACCTTGCCGGCATGGCAATCTATCGAAGCGTGTCGAGCACTCAACCAATCCATACCTAGGACGACATCATAATCGCCCATAGGAAACTCTATCAGCCTAGCGGGAAACTCTCTCCCACATACTATGACTCTACACGAGGCATAGACTCGGTCTACTCCTAACTAGACCGTTACCAGTAAGTATATTCATCCTTACAGGTAAAGATTCTGGCTCTACACCAATATGTGTCGCAAATCGTGCAGATATAAACGAATGCGAAGCACCAGAATCAAATAAAGCTGAAGCTGAATGAGAGTGAACAAGAATGGTACCTGCGACCACCTCTCCTGCTGCTAGCGCCTCCTCCATAGAAAGCATAAAAGCCTGACCTTGAACTCTGGTCGCTGGACCCCTCTGCCTCTGAGCCTGAGCCTGAGCATACTGCTGAGGCCCTCTGCTGGAACTGCTGAGACTGCGTCGGTAATGGCCTCTGGGCCTGCTGCTGCTGCGACGCCATGAGATCTCTCAGAACATCCACCAGTGCACGAACAACACCCTCTGGCTGCTCTGGCTGAACTGGTACTGCCGGCTGAACAGGAGGAACTGGCGACTCTGCCCTTCGGTCCACTCTAGACTCTGCTCCCGAATGCTGAGGATGCTCCTCCTGAACTGGCGAAACTAAGGGACGCTGATCTGCCATCGGCAAAGCTCGCACAGGTCGATCAGAAGGACCAGGAATGGTGCCCCTGAAAGTTTAAGGACACAAGGATTAGGTCGAGGGAACAGGAAAGATCAACGATCAAAGCAGATATCAGGTCAAAGATCAGAGGTAAAGAGTAATATTGAGGATATCAATAGCGAAGAATTTATGACTGAGATAACTACCAGCAACCCCCACATATCTGATAAATCAGACCTGCATGGGCCACCACTAAAACCTATGTCACGCCCCAGAACCAGAATACTGGCAAGTAGGGACGGACCAGGCCAGCTACGTATACCAAAGTACTCCAGTACTCCGAAACAACGTATAAGCTGTATAGATGGGGGTTACTACTACAAACCAACAGTCAATCCTAGGTCACATAATCCTAGATATCTCAGTCTCAGACAAGAAGTAAAGTACAAGAATATGATCATCATGCATATAAGACAGTAAAGCGTCCCAAACTATAATATATAGATGATCATGAAGCTAGTAATACAAAATGAAGAACTAGCAAGACTAAGTAATACATGATCAGCTCTAGCTGCAGTACTAGAAATATAACATCATGTCTAAGCCCGTAGGCCAAATGTCAAGTCCAAAACACGAGCTAAACACGTGCTCGGTGGCTAAACGCCTCAAAAGAATATGTACAGAAGAGAGTGGGTAAGAGAAAGAACACCCACTCAAGTCCCCTGGTGCTCCGGGTGGTCACCATCGAGAGGAAGGTCCGGAAGATCCTCGGGCTCCTCAACTAGATCTGGTCAATGCAAAACCAGTGGGGTCAGAACCCCAATAGCAAGTACCACAAAGGAAGCCAAACTTATGAACTAAAACCAGCATGCAATTCATAACATTTCTAAGATAAGCAGTAAACGAGACTAGAATATTAAATTGGTACCACAGTGTTTACGAAGGAAACTAGAACATGTAAGTAGGATAACAAGTGAATAAATAAAATAAACTGGACATGTGAGCATATGGTAAAGCCGAGCATGTAGTAGGAAGAATAGCATGTAAGAAAAGACAGGAAGCTAAGTACTACAATAAGATAAACTGAAGCAAGACTAGAATAGACAAGAATGGACTCCATCCATCAATCACGGCCAAGCAATGAGTACGGCTTGATACTTTAGCTAACTAGGGTTGTCACATTCCTAGTTACTAACACATGCAAGTTTGAGAAATCCAAGTCCAGTTACCCGCCTGCTACTACCTGAATGATCCGGGCAAAAAGAAAAGAAGTATAGCAGACACACTGCAGTAAGATACATGTGTCCTAAAGAGGTGCCCCACTCGACGGTGTGCTGGAAGAGTGCTCATCATGACAGATAGCTCCAAATCTCAAGTATATATATATATATAGGGCCAAGATCAAAAGGGATAGCAGGTAACCGGGAAAGTCTCCAATGATCTAGGTAATCAAGCTAGTAGTTTAGTCCTTAACATTTTTCTTGTTGGATTCTAGGTGTGACAATCCGCAGAATCCATCCTAGACATGAGACATGCAAGACTGGACAAGATAAGCAAGATTGTGCACTACAACAAGCCACAACAAGACATGACAATATCAAGACAAGAGTGCGCTACTACGAGCCACTATCAAGGAGCTAGACATGTACTAGAATCAAGAGTGCGCCATAACAGGCCACTATCATGTAAGCAAGAAGAAATATGTTCAAGAGTGCACCACGACGGATCACTATCAATAAGCAAGAAGGCATGGCAACAATTTTCATAGCTTGTAAGAAAGAATCTATCCAAAGACATATCATGGTAGGTGGAGAAGAATAATCAAGGCTAAGTACATTTCATAAAATAGTTGAACATGTGCTAGTATCAAGTCTATATAGGTTGTACAATCATTATCTAACTGAGCAAGATCATGTTATCATGTTAAGAAATTATTACAGTCGAAGAAAATATCAAAAAACGGGCCAAAACGGGCAAAACCGGACAAAAACAGCATAAAACGGCATACCGGCGGTATACTGCGGCATACCGGCGGTATACCGGACTAAAAACAGTAAGTTTCTGGTGCCAAAAATGGCATACTGGCGGTATACTGCGGCATACCGGCGGTATACCGGTTTTTCAAACAGCAACGAAATTCAGAAAATTGCCAAAACTTGTTTCGGCCGTAAAATCTTCATTTTAAATCGAAATTCGGACTTTCAAAAGTCAAAATTGCATAGAATTGAATTTCCTACAACATGGAACTATTAGATTTCACAAATTCAAAGATTTGATAGATCAATATCTCAAAATACTCCAAAACAGGGGTTCTCGAAACACCGAAACGAGTCCCGATTGCCACCAAACTCAAAATCCATGTATACTAGCTAGGTAAGGACCTCATACATGTATATGTGACCAAGATCCATGATGGTAACACTAGTATCACTCTTGATACCAAGTTTTTCTACTAAGTCACTATTGGATTTTAACAGAAAATTAAATCTTGTTTAAATAAATTTTTGAAAACATGCACATATACGAGAATCATCAGGAAAACACATTTAACAAAATGAGTTTAGGAAAATTCTAAGCATTTAACACCAAGGAAAACAAAAATGACAATAGATTACTATTGTTCAAGAATTTGGCAAGATGTACTTGCCTAGGTTAAGCTCCAAGCCTAATCTTCTACTCCACCACCAAGAGGGGCACGAAACCACACTCTAGACCTCGAGGTCAAGCTCTTGGCAAGCTCCAAGGGAAGAGAAAGGAAGAAGGAATGAAGAGAGTGTGAAGAGAATGAAAAGAGAGAGGAGAGAGAGAAAGTGAAGTGGTTTATATATAAAGGGAGAATTAATCTTAGCCGTTGGATCATGATCCGTGTGAAAATCTAAGTCAATCATGGCCATTCAAACAAAACCAATTGTCCATTGGATAATAGAGTGCATCTACACTATTCACGAAAATATCCAAGCACTATTCACGAAAATATCTAAACACTATTCATGAAAATATCAAAAACCGAAAATATCTAAAGTGTAGAAAACATGTCCGGGCGGTATGCCGTCGGTATACTCCGGTATACCGGCGGTATGCCGATCAAGAAGAAAACCTATAGTTTTGGGAAAAATTTAAAGTATTTCGGAAACCATGAAAATATGAAATACGCTGCAAAATACGTATCCGTATATAAATACCGATACTGTGAGACGAGTCTCACATTCGGCCTAGGAGGGATGGATTAGCCTTGTTGGTGCACATCTTTTGGTACGACTTGTAATCGGCTACTGATATGATAAGCCACAAGTGTTGGTAAGTTCGACGTCCTTCGGATACATAGGCTAGCAACCCGTACGGGAAGGACACCGAGTTACCCAATTTGAGAAGAGAAACAAGTAAGTCTATTTTAACGCAAAAATGCCAACGACCTTCATATAGTTAAAGAACGGTAGGCTGAAAGTGGAGGCACACAGAGATCTTGCACAAAAATTACTTATAACATGACAGGGAAAGATGATAGACGTATTCACCTTGCTTAAGGATGAGTGCATCGATGTTGGTAAGAAGTCATTACAAAATAACACGAGATTGATATTGGTTGTCTGTTTGCTTATGCGAATAATGATAACATGCTTGCAATGAAATACATGTTTACTACTTTCTAATATGTCATGAAATTGATCCTAAGGCAAAGATAGAAAGATCACAAGTTAAGCTGCATGATTCATAATTACTTAATGTCAGTTTAGTAAAGTGGGTCAATATCAGTACACGAGAGGATTAATACTGATCCCCCCACCGGATTGTTTGCAGGATGCAGGAAATGGATTGCTGGCGACGGAGTTATGCTTGAACGCACTGAGACATAAAATGTTGTAGCATTTTGAGACGTGCGACCGCATTGACGCTCGAACTTGTAACATGATGATGCGGCCGAGATATATAAGACATTATGTATGCAACGGTGAAATCCTTTGTGGGCAAGAGAGAACTTGAGTGTGGTAAGCCAATCTGGTAAATTTATTTGGGCTATTGAAAGCCTTTGTATTTCTGCTGCTTATTGAATAAAGAGAATTATTTTGTATACTTTGTGACTCAAATGTGACTATGTTTCTTTCGCTGCTAATAATAAATCAAATATAACCATTTTGAAAACCTGTCATATTGTCTTGTATGAGTGCAACTCCAGACTCTACGACATCACGCTCCAGCGAGGACGAATGATTCGGGTTAAATCATGCGAGGACGAACAAATTTTTGGGTCGGGATGTGACAAACTTTGTGATACGAGTTGTCACATGTTAAGGGACAAACACTCTTAAGTAATGATTTTGTTGACATCCACACCATTTGTTAGGGACAACATATAACTCAAATCCAAACTCTTATTCCCTCGTACTACTCGTCTTCCTCTTCCTCTTGCAACCATAATCAAAGATAACACAACCATATGTGGGATACCTTAGATTCTTCATCTTTCTCTTAATTTCAAGTTTCTTTTAGGTTTTTCCAAATAAAATTGAACACGCTAATATATTTGGGATTTATTCCTTTTGAACATCATTGTTGGTCATTTTGAACCTCAATACAGGGGTTTAAAGTTGCGGCATTTCCTGCAGTCGGATTGGAGACGATGCATGATTACCAAAATTTTGATAGTCCAAATTTTGAACTTAAATGTATTATAATTGCCAATTTTTTGGAGTCCTAATAAACTTAAGTTCAGGATTTGTGATAGCCCCTAACAGTTTTAAAAGGTATTATGAGTTTAAAAAATGAACTTTTTTTTTTTAATTTGATGGTAGCTCCTATCACATTGTGTAGTACCCTAATACCCCTTTTAAATCCCATCTATCATGTTCATCCTCCGGTATTGATTGACATTTATAATAAATCTAAATTCAAAATTTGTGATAATCCCTAATATTTCTTAAAGGGTATTATGAATATGGAAGAATGAACAATTTTTTTAATGTGGTGATAGACCATTATCACGATCACAGTATTGTTCCAAGGCCATCTCCAACTCACTCTAAAAAATTCTCTAAATTTGAGGGCTCAAAAAGGAATATTATTATATTACGCTATCCTCAAAATTTTACATCTCCAACCCATTCTAAAAAAATCCTCTAAGTTTGAAGGCTAAAAAAGAATATTCCTATATTACACTATCCTCAAAATTTTACATCTCCAACCTATCAATCCTCAAATAATAAATAATAAATATTTATTTCTACATAAATTCATTTCTTCCCAATTATTTAATATAATTATATACATTAATGTTATATTATCAATTTATTTATTTATATATAAAAAATATAATAATACATTATTTATATTGTTTATATTGTTTGATACTATTAATATTATTTTATAATATTTATACAACTCCAATCCACTAATTTTTTTTCTATAAAAAGGTTGCATGCCACTACTCATTTCACCATCCATTCCTCGTCCAAGTATTTTAGATTGTTTTAATTTTAATTTTGTTGTAATGCTTTAAGTTTTTTTTAATTTCAATGTTCGTTTAGGATTTTTAATTTCAATGTTGTTGTTGTTGGTGTTATTTTAAATTTTGATGTACTCGTTTATGTTTTTTAAGTCAATGCATTTTAATTTTAGAAAGTTTGTTGGTATTCTATTAGTTTCTCTTAAATTATTTAAATATTGTTTCATTATTCAAATGAATCTATAAAAAAAAAATAATGCTAATAAGAAATATATTCAATATTAGATTCTATTTTAAGATCTCAACAAGAACTTTTAATGGTATAATTATTATATTCTTTAAAATTATAAATTTAAAAAATATGGTAAGTTAATTAAATTTAGTGTTTAACATATGTAGGATATATGAGTAATTAGTTACAATTTGAATAATAAAATAGTAATGAATAACGGATCCTCAAATTTGAAAATTTTCTATCTATCCCTTCGAATTTGAGGATCAAACATCCTTTCCTCAATTTTAGAAAATTCCTTAATTCGAGAATGAGTTTGAGATAATTTTTGAGAAAATTCTCCCAATTAGGTATTTGAGGAATATGGTTGGAGATGACATAATAACCCTTTTTTCAAACGGCAGCTGAAACTGCGGTGTCACGTGTCCTCCCCCATTAGTCAGATCGTCGTTAGCATGAGCTGACGTTTACGGTGGGAATCCAACTAATGAGAAAGGACACATGGTACTGCAATTTAAAGTACAATCCTTCCCTCGGTTCAAGAAGAGTTCATGTTTTTTCACTACCATCTTGACCTGTCAATTGGGCAGAGCCAACCCCGCCCGGCATGAGCCCGGCCAAAAAAATTGGCCCATGTCGGCCCGACCCCGTATATTGGGTCGTATCAAGCCATATATATCGGCACATAAATAGGCCCGGTACGAAGTCTGGTCCGGCCCGGCCTACCCAGATAAATAAGAATTAAGTAGTTTCTATATAAAAAATGGTAGATCCATTTACAATGGTAGATCGTACCGACCGACCTCTCTATCACAACACAAAATTCAAGAACAATAGGTAGATGCCAACAGATGAGCGTGTGGAAAGCTATCTTTTACTTTCACCAAAGTTCAATGCAAGCGTGAGGAGCCTCTATCATCAATTATGAGTCTGAGGGTCTAACTCAGAAATCCTAACATTAAGTTCTAACATAGTAACATATGCCGCACTTAAAACTGCATTCATATCGATTAGGTAGACTATTTCCATGTGTGTACCCAATTGACAGGTCTACCATTGATGCAGAAGATCCTCTAAGCTCTGGTGTTCAATTTTTTGTGTTTAAAAAATGATTGTAATTAATATACAAAAATTTTGAGAAGAAAAGAAAATAAATGTCCAAATTTCAGATGGCAATCAAGATCCAGCACAGACCGGCCGGACCAGCCCAACCCGAAGCCCACTGTGCCGTGGATCATGTGCCGGGTGGACCGAGATTTTCAACCCTTGGCCCGGCCCGACCTGCTACAATTCATGGACACAAGAGGTCCGGTCCGGCCCAGCTCACCCAAATTTCGTGCCGGGCCGGCCCAATTAACAGCTCTAACAGCTCTACTACCATCTATTGGAGTGGAGTTGATCTTATTCTTACCCGTCCGAAGCAGTATCCGAGGTTCCGGGTACGGGTCCAAATAACAACAGCCCCAGGCCAACACATCAGATCGTACGGCTGAGATTAATCCAACCTTCAATCCTAGGTCTCGGGCTCTCTTTCTCTCTCCCCATTTCACTTCGGCCCCCAAAACCCAAAAAAACCCTATCTTAGGCAGAGGCTCTCTACGGTCGCTCTTAATAGCAGCGGTGAGGAGGCTATTGATTCTTTTTATTATTAGACAGATCATTTCATATTGGTTTATTTATTTTTGCTAGGAACATTCTCTACTATTGATTGGCTATTATTATTTGTTCATCCTTGAAAATTGCAAGATGTGATGTGTTGGAACCAATTATTATCTACAGTTTTGTTGTGGTTGTATCATATTTTTTTTTGGCTAATTACAACTTGATACCCTCAACTATTACGGTTTTTCAACTTGATACCCTTAACTATTACGGTATACTCTCAACTTTTATACGTACTAACTTGATACCCTGAAAAAAATTGGACCAAATTGTCCCTTCCTTCTCCCTCCAACCCCCACCCTCTCTCTCTCCGGCTGCGGGTGGCAGCAGACGGCGGGGCGAGCAGGCGGCGGCGCGCGGGGCAGTGCGCGACGGCGCTTGGGACAGCCGGGGTGGGGGGAGGGGGGTGGTCGCTGGCGGGGGCGGGTAGAGGGGGTGGTCGCTGGCGGGGTGGGTAGTGGGGGTGGCCGGGGAGGGGAGGGGTGGAGGAAGTAGCAGCCGGGAGGGGAGGGGAGGGGAGGGTAGTTTAGGAATAAAAAAAATTGGGTATCAAGTTAGAAATATAAGTTGAAATAAAGTATTAAGTTAGTACCTATAAAGGTTGATGGTATCAAGTTGAAAAACAATGATATTGAGTGTATCAAGTTGCAATTTAGCCTTTTTTTTGTCAGAGGGATATAGGTTACCTTAACCCCCCTAATTGGCCGTCTAGGTTTTTGACGTATAGGTTATTCTACCTCCTTACTGGCCATTTAGATTCTATGACATGACCCTTTCACGTTCATAGCTATATTGGCTAAAATTTGACACCAAAATGGTGGGCAAACATCAGGTTCGACAACTGGTCATAAAAACTTAGGTCAGTTCTTTTATTGAACATAGGTCTACAAATCTTCTAACTGGAGGTCTGGAGGTCTAGGTTTTATGACATGAATCTTTCATCCACTCAGGCCTTGTAGGTTCTATAACTACGTCATTTTTTAAGGGAACTTAGTCTCTGTTCCAGATCGGTCATATCGGCTGCTGTACTACCGCTGTACCATTTTCGGAGAAACCTGATAGGATATGACTGACTCTGGTATGGAAAAACCGGTCAGGACACATATCGGTGCGATCCAGGCCAAAGTGGAAAATACATCAGCCTAACTCGGTATGGGTTGGTCCATTCTGTTTTAAACATGAATGTAGTATGACTTACAATATCTACGTGTGGATAGAGCCATATTCTAAATACATTGAAGATTAATTCTTTTATATTAATACTCTGAAATTGAAGTGAATTATTTTTCTATACAACTGTGAGCTCATATCTCTCTGTGTTGTCCGGTATATTGCCCGGTATCTAATTACTGTAATGGGTCCAATGTCCGACATTAGGAACCTTGAACTTAGTAGTACAAGACACTAAGATAGGTGCCTACCCCCTTAATTGATAGCACTTTAGAGGGACATCACTTCTCTAAAATTATGAACAAGGGATCCTGTGTAGAATATCATATACGACAACTAAAAGATGTCTGAACTCAAATACGGCTTTCAAACCAAATAGCAAGCATCGTGTTTAGGCTTCAGTGGTTAATAACCCACTAACCTGGCACGTTTTGGGTTTTGATGTTAAAGGAGAACCTGAACTGGTTTTTGTTTGGGTTTCCGGTATGTCAAACACAGTTTGGGCTTTCAGATCTGAAAGCCTTCTTTCTTGTCATAACCGACCTTTGTTTTATTAAAATCCGGGTACAGGACATAAATGGCCCACATGAATTTCAAATCAATTCAGATACAAACTATGTCCCGGAGTATTTATTTCGTCCAGGTTTGGAATTTTTCAAGAATCTGTTTGGAACCTGACTATGTTGACAGCCCTAATCATGTTGCAAATGTTAGTCACTTGAAACTTCAGGCACTTGCTAATTTCAAACGATATGTTACATACTCCTATCTGGCTGATCTTTTATTTACCACATTCGACATCAGCTGTTTGATCCAGAGGCAGGTCCTCACAATTAGGCCTGTCAATGCTAGCTGGTAACTCGATCGAATTTGTTACTGAATTTCCGGGTTTGGATGTAAAAATTCAAACCCGAAGCAACTTCGGATCGGGTTCGGGTACATGTGAAACCTGAAAAAAAAAATCGGCTATAGTTTGGCTTTCCTATATATATATATATATATATATATATATATATATATATATACAAAAGTTGCTCTTGGAGCAGTCGGTAAGGTGCGGTGTGCATGATCTAGGAGGGACAGAGATCGATTCCTTGCTTATCCCGTTGAAAATGGTTTATTTATATTCTGAACTGAACTGGGTTCAGGTCCTGAAACCAGAACCTGAATACAAATATGGAATCCGGACTATTTTTGGTCGGGTTCGAATTACATAAATCCAACCCAAATCCAACCCCGACAGCCCTATTCACGATATGCAAAGAGACTTACAGAAGACAACTAAATATATACATATGTCACATTAAAACTATCAAGTTATTAAGTGTCTATTCTAATTCTTGAATCTAGTTTAACTTCCAATGGAAGTATCCAATCTATGTTGCATGCATACGGACATGAATATGGATAAGGACATGATACCGATACACGCCATTTTTCTGTATCTGTGCAACATAGCATATAATTGATAGGATCGCCAAAGGACATTGGTGACTCTGAATAAGGCCATACTTGGTTGGTTAGCCATGTGTAGGATAATAGAAATTTATTAGAGAAAGGCAGTGGGAATGGAGGAGATGGATTGTTGAAGGATGGATTCTTGAGTTTTGAAAGTTTGATACTGTTACTATCATATATCAATATTTAAAATTGTGATTAGCTAGTTCGGTTCACCGCAGAGCACTCAAAAGCAGCTCAAGACTGCGAAAAATTCAAGAAAGAAGGCCGAGTAAGCGGTCAGCCGTTTACTTGACCTGTATAAAATTATTTGGAAGATTAATGATAAATTGTTGATTAATGGGTTAGCGGGTGTCACGATCCGATCCCAAGATACTGGGTCCAGTCGGATCATGTCCAGCCTACACCGTTATGAGACGGCGGCATAAGCTGTATCAATCAGTAGTAACTCAAGCACAACATTCTAAACTGCGAAAATTAAAACTTTTATTTAAAACATTTGAAATTAGAACCAAGTGTTAACTGAAAACAAACACACAAGCAAAAGTATTAAGTTATTACAACTTGTTCTTATTACAACTTAAACAAAAAGCTAAATACAGGTACGACCTAGAACTCCTGGGCTCCTTGATCGGGTTCGGCTACCTCCTCAGAACTCAGATTGGGTCCGTAATAGGAACTAAAAGTAAGCTCCTCGTCCTCGCAGTCACCTAAAAATGTTGGTATCCGGTCAGGAGGGGAGCAAGAACATATATCCATTCTAGCATTTTAATAAACAACTAAAGATGCAAGAAACAGTTTTAGAACCTAATTTATCTTTCTAAATAATAATAAAGAAGCAGTGAAGCTGTAAAATCTCAAGGAAGCAATAATGATGCAATCTAAATTAGCAATAGTGTTTTGAGTGTGTAGCATTTCGTGGCCAGCTGGGGATGGAGGCAATATGTGTTCTAATGAACACGGTCCGGCTTCAGTCCGAGTGAGGTGGGGCTTCAATTATCCACGATGAGACAATAGGACTTTGATCACATGTGCTGACACTACTCCACCCCAATCCAAGTCAATGAGTCAATAAGTCAATCAAGCAATCAATTGGATGCGAGAGGGATCTCGTGAGTCAAGTGTCGATACAATGTTCCTAATGATGCAATGTATTTAATTATCAACTAAAATACAAATTTGAATAATGTGAAACATGCCTTGGTTTTCTGGTGCTGTAGGTGACGACAGGAAAATACTCAAGCTAAAGCTCGAAACTGAATCCTACATTAGTGAAACATGACTTAGTTGCCAGTCTATTTGTTATAATTCTAATTAATAATACGATAATAATCTAGACTCTAAATTCACTAATAATTATATAAAGCTATTGTTTAATTATAAAATATTTTTTAGAGAAACTTTAAGTGAGAAATGCACGGAAAAATACATTTTTAATAATAAAAAATAATAAAATTATTATTTCTTTAATGGAGTTAGCATTAATTCAATTAATAATAGGATAGTGACAAATTAGTATTTATGTATGACTTATGAAAATAATTTATCGAAAATGCTCTTTTAACAAAAATACTTGTAATTATCAATTAGTGAATAAACGATCTTCTAAATAAAACCATTTATTATATCAACGTGGAAATTACTATTTTTAAAATAAACGGGTTTTCACTTTAATAATGAGAACTAATATTTTATTTATATTAACTTATATACAAAATGCTTTTTTGTAATGGAAATACTTTTGAAGCTAGTTAGCGTTTAATTTTCATAAAATAACATAACTTATTTAGTAGAAACCTTTAAATCTAATGCCATGATTATTATGATAATACTTTAATTAGAAATTATTTTATTTACTTAAAAACATTATTTAAATATCAGTTTAAAACTTATAACCTAATAAGCTAGCAGTAATATTAATTACTAAATAATCATTTACGTAGAACATTTTATTCTAATAAACTATATGTTTAATCTGACAATTTCTACGACGGTCCGAATAATCGCTAATGATTCTAATAATCGACTAACCATTAATGACCATTTAATTAACTAATTAAACTAACATAATTATTAACTTAAATAATGAAGTAAGTATCCAGAATTGGCAAAGCTTTATTTTGTAAATTCTGGTCGGACATGATTGAAGTTTCTCTACTGGAATTAAACTCAGAAGGTCTGGAAATTCTACCGGAAGTCTGGTGTAGGAGAACGAAGGGTTGCCTCGGCCTTGGGGTCACGCAAGACGACGGAATGCGGAAACAGCGCAGGGGCACGTGAGCGGGATCGGCCCGGCGCACGCGGGGGACGCGCTGGAGTGTGCGGGAGGCCGCACGGGGCTGCGCGGGAAGCGTGGACGAGCGGGGGCGCGCTGGCGGCCGGGGGTGGTCGTGCGGGAGGCAGTAGCGGTCGAGGGAGGCTACGCGGGGGCGCTGGCGGCCGGGTAGGTCGCACAGGAGGTTGGCCGATCGATTGGCTGGTCGGGCGGTCGGGGATCGCGATGAAAACTCCTCGAGAGAGGTGTTAAAATGGACGGGACGTTGCGGGGAGCGCCGCGGTGCGATCGGATTTGGGAGAGGTGGAGTGTGGGTGAAGATAGTAAGGGTTTGTGAAGGTGGTGAGAGGTGTGTGAAGATTCTGGCAATTCTGTGTGGGGAAGAAAGGTTTCCGAGAGAAGAAGTACGTGAAGGAGAAACATTGGCTTCGTGTTGGGGGGGGGGAGGGGTTCGACGAGTGGAACGGATCTGACAAGTGACCGGGGAGTGGGTTTGAACGGGTAGGGGTTTAGTTTATTGGGTTTCAGGTTAAGGGTTTGAGTTGGTGGGTTTCGGGTCAATGGGTTAAAGTTATGTGCTAAAACCATGGGCTAGCTAATAGGCCTAAATTACTAGCTAAAAATCATTAAATCAATTGCATTAATTCGATTAATTAATTATTTATAAATAAAAATGAATTTCCCATTTAACCGACTAAATATGTATAAAATAATAATAAATAACTAATCTATAATTACAAGCAATAATTTAATATTGTGAAACCCATTTACTTATTAGACTCCAAATTTGTGGGTTTTACAGCAGGATATGTTAAACTACTTACTCAATATAACACACAATTATGCGGGGACTAATGATAAATTCAAGGTTTGTAGTATCGGTATCGGAATCGGATCGGACCATTCCTATGAGTATCGGGATCGGCGGTATCGGAGGTTTCTAATCGGAGTATCGGATTTTTTGGTATCGAAAAACAAATAGATATTAATAAATTATTAACATTTTAGAAATATATTTTATACATTTAGGCATAATTTTAATATTTTCAGTGTTGTTTCTTAGCATTTTTGAAATTAAATGAAGTACTAGTCACCCTTAACGATTGGTTTACATACGATAGATAAGTTTGCTTCTTTACATGCTTTTAGAACCTTTCTATGCTTTTCCACCCTTGCTGATTGGTCTTTTTCGTTCAATTTTCTTTGCCGAATTAACCAGAAAAGTGACCCCCAATGTCGGTATCGGTCAGTATCGAGTATCGGTCGGTATCGGATCGGGACATGCCAAACCGTATCGGTATCGGCCGATACTATGAACTATGGTTAAATTGCTGACTACCGTTACCAATATAGCGTACTGGGTTAGATTCACGTACTCACCCATTATCCTGTCCCATTATTATATATTACTCAAGTTAACCTATTTACCTCGCTCATTCTCAATGTTGTTTCCTCCCCTCCCAAACCCCCCCCCCCCCTCTCAATGCGACATATCTTGGAGCAATCCGACAACAAATATATAAACTATTGGTTGTTTTAACTTGTTATGTACCTCTTTATTAACTGTGGAGTATGGATTTCTTTTATGTTTATTCTATAAATATTCAATATTATGTTTACGTGATTTTTCTATTTTTTATGAGAAAATACTGAACATATATTTCGATTGGTCGTCGCGTAATCCGGTTGTGGTGAACCGATTGCTTAATGAAACCACATAAATTAACCTTGTGTATATCAAGGTTCGTAGTATCGGAATTAGTATCAGACCCTTTCTATGAGTATCGGGATCGGCGGGATCGCATCAGAGTATCAAATTTTTTTGGTATCGGAAAGCAAATACTTGTTAATAATTATTAAAATTTTAGAAAAAATATTTAATACTAAGCATAAGTTTAAGTATTTTCTATATTGTTTCTGAGTAGTTTCAAATAGTTGTCACTATTGCCGATTGGTTTACCTGTGATGGATAAGTTTTCTTCTTACATGCTTTTACATTCTTGCTGATTGGTCTTTTCTTTGAATTTTTTTTGTCGAATTGACTAAAAAAATCCCCGAAGTGGGTATCGGTCGGTATTTTGGATTGGGACATGCCAAACCATATCGGTATCGACCGTAACGGATCGATATCGGCCGATACTGCAAACTATGGTATATCAATATAATTGGATCATCAAGGTTGAAGCTAGACTTTGTGGACATCCTACTGCAAAGCATTCAGTCTGATTCACATCGCATGTAATTGGCTCTTATTGCCAAACCTGAATAATATATAACAAAACAAATTATTGAGGTTAAAATTTGGAGGACATTTCTAAGCCATCAAAATATCTAGCTTAATATGCTTGAGTGGCTAGACATGCTGCCCATGCACTCCTTAGATGGCTGATGTTCTGAGAGGCATAGTTTCTTGTATTTGTGTTGTTCCCCTCAGATTGTAGGATCGTGCAGCTGCTTTGCTTAACACTAGAAGCAAGCATAAAAACCTTGCTCCTTTTGTTTGCTTATTGCATTTCTAATCATTGTCTGTTGGTTGTTGTTAGGATTGTAAACATTTTGGGAGAAAGTAGATCCAAGGGTAGACCCTATATGTAAAACATTCATCTATCCTTTTCTCTCTTTGGAAGTCACCAGCCACTTATAGTTGATTGCCCCTTGTCAATTACTGCGATTTATGAATTTCATGTCGATGTCCTTGTTCTTTTTTTTATTAACTCTTATTCTTTCAACGTCTTTTGTTATCTTCGTACAAGGTCCATTCTCTTCTTATTTATCCTCTTTATCCTCCTCACTTTTCTTATTTCTTTGAGGAAAATAACGGGGAGAACTTCCACACCCCCCCCCTCCTCTTCCCCCTTTTCACTAAAGAGAATTTAAGAAAACATTGAATAAGGTACAAAGGTGTGTATTTTTCGTAACAGAAAGTTGCAACTCTTGGGGAGGCATGCCAACCAGGTTGGTGATGTATTCACTCCACTTCTAGAAGTGAAGGCTAAGTCAAAGGTGGATGGGGCACGGTGTCATGGGTGGCTGAAGATTTGCTCTAACTGAGCTGACCCCTATTTCATTGCAACCTTTGATGGAGTCTGGCCTTGATCTCATTGTTGTTGGCATTGATAGTGCAAAGTAAGACAATATTATTTTCTTTCCTTTCGGCTAAAAAAGGTCTCCCCACAACCACAAAGTCTACAAGTCATGGCTGCTAGATTGGTTCTCTTCTCTGATATATATAATATATATATATTTTTTTTTTCTCTGATATATTATATATATATATATATATATATATATATATATATAAATTCTAGCTCAGAGGGCGTAGGTCGTTGTCTAATGTCTTGTTATAGCTTGCATCTACATGCTAAATTATACTTTTGCTGACAATCACTCGGAGTGCAAGATGTAAGAAGTCAGCCGTGTTAACTAGTAGTGCAGAAGAAACATGTACACACCTAAAAAATTGTTCAAGAAGTTGATTAACCTTTATGAAACTTGTAGGTTTAACTAGTACTACAGAAGAACTATGTTTTCCTTCTAAAGAATATAATACTAAAAGTTGATTTAGTTTATTACGGAAACTGTTGATCATTCATATCATTTTCCCTTTCTCTAGATTAATATGCACAGATATTCAGTATGACTTGATTATCAGTGTTGCTAACTTTGACGCTGATAAGGAAGAATCATGGGTTCGATTATTGTCTTAACATATTGAAGCCTGTGTTATGATTGATTCTTTAGATAGTGAAACACTAATATTTAAGGTTACGAGAACATGCTTGGGGCGTGTATTCTTAATGCCGCTTTTTTGTTGGGTAATGTAGAAGGTGGGTGGATAAAAGGGGAAAAAAAAAGGGAAGAATCCAGTAACTTTGAAGGAAAAGTAATGGTCTATTCAGAATTTGTTAAATATTCTAGCAAAAACAAAAAAGACTAAAACAGTTGATACATTTATTTGTAAATTGATGATTTTCCCTTATTATTGAGTGACATGTTTTCATTGGCATGTTTTAAATTTCTTGGCATCTTTTCTATTTTGTGTGCACCATTATTGATGCCAATTTAGGAGTATATAACCAACATACTGAAAAACTCTCTCCAGGATCATTACACCTTCTCTTACTTTTTAGTGCCAATGCTTTCTATTTTACTCTTGAAGTGTGTAAACTGCTCAAATATAGTTCAATTCTTGACATACTTTGCTACCATGCAGATGAATCGGGAGAAGCTCATGAAGATGGCTGGTGCAGTTCGCACAGGTGGAAAGGGTAGCATGCGCAGGTCCTTACTAATTCTTATCTAACATCTAATTTGAGAGGATACCTAAAATTCTGACTTGTGTAAGAAAGTTTAGCAATAAGTCTAAGTGAACTAGATCTCATGTAAGTTGGTGGTAAATTCCTATTACTGACATATATATCATGTACAAACTCTTGGGCCCGGCAACTGACTCCTTTTCTTCCATTATGCTCTGTTATGGGCCATGTTCCCTGTAACATTGACAAAAATACATATCTTTATTAAATTCCTATTACTGACATATATATCCTTTTATCCCTGGTTCTAGCGTCTCCTTTGCTTAATAACTTATCGCTCATCCTAACCGGCTCATGTATTGGGCTAGATCGCACACATGACCAAACCAAGGTAATTAAAATTTCCGAAGTTTGGATTTCTACAAATTGCTTTAGGACTACAGAGGATACCACTTCTTTTAAGACTAGTACCGTGTTAGTTGATGAATTTATCATTACTGATTTTCCTGAAGTTTCAAACGTTATTTCTTAAGGTTTCATAATGTATTCTTAGTTTATTCAATTCACTTTTCTCCATGTATTGTAATCAGGAAGAAGAAGGCAGTTCACAAGACCACAACTACAGACGACAAGAGGCTCCAAAGTACCCTGAAAAGAATAGGGGTTAATTCAATCCCTGCTATAGAAGAAGTCAACATTTTTAAAGACGATTCAGTTATCCAATTTTTGAATCCGAAAGGTAAATATCCAACCGGATATACAGCTATCTAGATTCTAGACCATATTACGTTTCTCAATTAACTAATAAATCCTTTTTTTCCCCTTCAATTCAGTGCAAGCTTCAATTGCGGCCAATACATGGGTGGTCAGTGGTTCTCCTCAGACAAAAAGTACTCTCACTTCCTATTCTAATCACTCTTGTTGTTAATATGAAAACTATATAATAGTGATGCATTGGATACAAAAAAGTGATTATATTCTCAAGTTGTAGAACAGATAAAAAGATTTTTAGTTTGTTTATATATATTCAAATTTCTGGTTTGCCACTGATGTGCACAATTTTTTTTCCCCGGTGACAGGACTGCAGGATATTCTCCCTTCGATCATCAATCAACTTGGTAGGGTCTCTCCCATCACCATCTCTCTCTGCATTAGCTATATCTAGGGTTAATTACACTAACCTTCCCTATGTTTTACGTTTATTACACCGTGTACCCTTATTTTGAAAATATTGACACGGGGTTACCCTTATTGTGGGCAAAATAAGGGTAGTTAGTGTAATTATCCCTTTTCATTATTTTCAAAACAAGGGTAATCCGTGTCATTATTTTCAAAATAAGGGTACCCCATGTAATAAACATTAAACATAGGGGAGGTTATTGTAATTAAACCTAATTAACCCCAATATCTATTATCTTTACATCTTAAACTGTGATGGATCATTACTTTGTTTTGTTTTTTCACGAGTTTTTTATAGCTAGTAATACATGCCAAATTGAGTATCGTCTAACTCGACCTATTTCTTCCTTACTATGTATTCTGACTTATCCCTATCCCAATTTTTGTTACTCAGTTCTTTATCATTTCTTTTGTTTTAATAGTTCAACAAGCCTTTGGTATTTGACCCCATTGTTTGCATTTTTTTTTCTCTATTCAGGTCCTGATAACTTGGACAACTTGAGGAGGCTCGCGGAGCAGTTTCAGAAGGAAGCACCTGGATCTGGTGCTCCTGCTGCCACGGCTCAAGAGGATGACGACGACGACATTGTCCCTGAGCTTGTTCCTGGAGAGACATTTGAAGCGGCGGCTGCAGAGGAAAAGGTTGCTGCTTAAGAGCTTTTATCTGCAGTATTTTCCTTCCCCCTTTTGCAGTGATTGTAAGCAGCTTTTATCCATGTACTGGATTTGTTTGAACGAGCGATTTGAATGAATTGCTAAAATTTGTTTTATTTCCCGTCTGGTGCTTCATGTCTGGAGACTTTTATTTTTTTTTCCAATGTTTGAAGTATTGGCAGTTATTTCAACATAATTTGGTAAAGTTCCCCTAATACTCCAGTAGTTTGTTGCCTGCAAATAGGGTAGCGTTTGGTTGCATGCTTGTTTATTAAAGTGTAGTAGTTAGGATGCCTAAAACTGTTAGTATATAGCCGGGGATCCTAAATTCCTCTAAATAAAATTTTTGGTTTTTTTAGATGTCTGGCAATAAGCACGGGAATTAAAAAAAAGTTAGTATTTAAATTTTCTAAAAAAATTATTCCCATCTTGGTGACTATATAAATATTTGGAAAAAAAATAAAAAAATGAAAATATAAATAAAATAAAGATTAAAAACTGAAAAACAACAAAAATTTCAAAACCAAAAAATTTTCTTTAAAAAAATGCAAAAGAACAAAAAAAAAAAAAAAACTGAAAAAGACAAAAGATTAAAATTTTAAAGTATTCAATTTTTTTACAGAATTTTTATCTAATTTAAACGGTCAAAAAGAACAATTCAAATAGTCAATGATGACGCTCCCTCCAAGTGCAGAAAGTCGCATTAGGAGATCACATAGTTATGTGACCTCCTCTCATGGAGCAGTTTATTCCCCGATGGCTGAGGACGGTTGGACCGTTGTGTATTCTGGCCGCAAGAAGGCCACGTAGCAGCCTCAGGTAAGTAAGCCTTCACAGCAAAGCAGTCGGCAGAAGCTGCTGCGCCAACTTCAGTTCCAAGAAAGAATGGAGCAACAGGAACAGGACATGTTTGTGTGTTGTAACTGATGGAGAAATGATGTGTGTATGAAGTCTAGCCCTACCGGTTAAGACTATGGGTGAGCGTTATTTGGTTTTGAACCGAAAACGAATCGAAAAAGAGATTCGGTTTTAAAAAAAATTCGATTCGATTTCGGTTTTGAAAATACTAAATTTTTTTATTCGGACTTTATTTCGGTCCAAAACCGAAAACCGAATAAGAAAATTTAGTATATATATATATATATATATAATATATATATATATATATATATATATATATATTTTTTTTTTTTATATATGTATATAGTGTATATATAATATATATATCTATATAATATATATATATATATATATATATATATATATATATATACACTATATACACTATATAAAAAAAAATATACACTATATACACTATATAAAAAAAATATATATATATATATATATACACTATATATATATATATATATATATATATATATATATATATTAGCCAAAAAAATATATATATATATATATTAGCCAAAAAATCGAATAAACCGAATCGATTTAATTCGGTTCGGTTTCGGTTTTACTTATTCGGTTTTCGCTTATTCGGTTCGGTTTAAACCGAATGCTCACCCTAGTTAAGAACCCCATCCCCCTCCCCCCCTCACCCTCCCCCCCTCCCCCAAAATGTCATGCCCCGCTCCCGTAGGAGCGATCGTCCTCGCTAAGGCGTGATGCCGCACGAGCCTAGATTGCGCTCGTGCAAGACGGGTTCCATAACGGTCGATTTCAGCGGCTGCGACAGGGTCGTCGCACAGAAGTCCCAAGCAGAGACATTGAATAATAGCCGCAGAATTTGAAGCAAAACACAAGTCATTGCAAAACACTCTTTTTGATATGGAAACAAAGGTTACAGTGGGGCGCAAGGCCAAGATTACAAGTCTTTCAAGCTCACTCATTTCACATTACAAGTCACTCAGCTCTCTCTCATCTCTCAATACAAGTCTCGAGCCAGCGAATGCTTCGGAAGGCGACGTCCATACATTATGTCCCATAAGTCTTGAATCCTTGCGGCCGCACGCTCCGAATCGCCAAGGAACCCCGTACCTCGACGCATCCAAGCGAGCTCTGTGCCACGAACTTCTACCTGTGTCTGCACATGAAAACTATGTGGGTGTCAGTACTCAACTGTACTGGTGGAATGAGCTCCTCGCCCACCCATACAAAACCAACGCGTTTGATTTACTTTGTGCAACATAGTCCCTTTATGATTGACTTTCTACTCTTGCCTTAGGATCAATTTTAGGACAGACGCCTTGGCCTACGTCGTGTCTTTAGACCATCCCGTGCTTGCAACAACAACGTTAACCTATCAAGTCGTGTTTGCCTTACGGCTCGAAATCTAAGACGCAACTACTCGGTGAGACTCCTTTCCCCTGTGACCGTGCTACAAGTCCTTCGTGCCGTGCCTCGCAATTCAATAAGACTTAACCATATCGCCGTCTCGCGGCCTTTGCTACTTTGATCCCCAACTGAACCAATCAAGACTTCTGGGCTAAGTGTCACTCGACCGACTTTGCCTTGCGGCATTTTCTGACTTAAACTCAAGATGACTCAAATCCAACTTATGCAACTTATATGCCGACAACTTAAGACTCGACGCCACATCTCGTGCCGAAGTACGTCGCCTACGTCGCAGCCAATCATTAGGCCCAAACATTTTGTGTTCTAACTGTACACTCATTCAACTAACTCAATCCAAAGGCACACACGCAGATTGCCGCCCGTGCCGACCCATCTATATGAGTTGGTCACTAACACCACAAGCTATTATGGACTTATAGCCTTGCTATTCGGCGACCCTTTCAACGCAAGTAGCTAGCCCCGAAGAAAGTTTCCGAATAATTCGAGC
>JANAVB010007030.1:0-46317 GCA_029216955.1 Iris pallida
TATTATAAAATGCGGTAGAATTGTTGTTTGAACTTTGAATCTTGGAAGTTCCTAAGGCACTAGCCTAGTGGTAGTACGGGAGACCTTCCAAGTGCAGGTCTTAGGTTTGAATTCCTCTCGGATAGCTGGATGGCTTATATAGTTACGACTCGACTTAAAGAAAGGACACCTAAAAAAAAAAACTTTGAATCTTGAAAATTCTAGAAGACATGTGGTAGAGACTGATCCCTCCAAACAATGTTTTAACAAAACCTTTTTAATTGTCAAAGTGATGAGAGAAAGAATGTCTTTTCAGTTAGACTTGATGTAAGCTCCTGTTTGATCTTTCAAAACAAACTAATTAAGACTTGGGTTCTTAACAAAAACTATATTGTATAATCAATATTTCTGCAAATTTCATCATTGTTGTTAGCAATATAAAAGTATCAAATGTTTAAAAAAATACATACACAATAATATAAAATATCGAAATGATCAGTGCTCCAAACCCAATGTAGAATTGTTGATACAAATAACTTTTAGTTCCAGAAAAAAAATCGAAATGAAGTTCCTACATCATTATAAACCTAGTATAAATGATAGAATAAAACTCAACAACATTGATATTACATCTTGCAATATTATCCAAATCATTATAGCTGCATTAAGGGCCGGCTTAGGAGGTTAGGTTTTCTTAGCCGGAGCTAATTTTGGTTGTCCTTCATCCCTATTGAAAAGGTATAGGTTTAAGTTGGATTTGGGTTGGACCCATCCTAAGAATACCAAATGATTTTGGGGGTGTCCTATGGAGGGGTTTGCCCGAGTCTGAAGTCTTGTCAGACTTACCCTAGGCCGGCCCTGGCTGCATTTCATGTTAATAGTCACTGACAAACATAGTCCTCTGACGTACAATGTAAAGATTTCATTGGTACTCATGAACAAGATCGTTTCTACATTCTAAGGATCCTGTACAAATACTAAAAAATAATCTTTTCTTAATTACTCTAATTTTTTAGAAATTCACATTAGAATATATATAAGAAGGTTAAAGAATTTAGAGCCTTTCGGTTTTTGCAGCTTGTGCGATCGCACATCTTGCACTCTCATAAACGACCATGCCATCTGGTATAATTTTCACATTTCTGAAATTCTTTTTTTTTAACATTATTGAGTTTGATATTATATATAACACAAGCACAAATCACAATAGGATTGGACATTCTCTTAAAGCTTCCAATGGAGTCCTTATTGAACCTCTTAGCCAAAATTTAGTAAAGAAATATAAATTTTGTTCTCCAATCACAGTATCTATCTAGCTCGTAGAATGGCAAAGTTGTAAAGAGCTTCCTAAATATATGGAGAGAGGAAAAAAAATCTGCTCTTAATCTTAATGACTGATGATTAAAACCTATTTTAAGTATTTTCTTTTTGTATTTCTATTGTTTTATATTTGGGCACTTTTTTTTTTCTGAAATAACAAAAAATATGCAAGATTGGGTTCAAACTGAGTATTTTTCTGGCATGTTTGCATTTGGGTTTTAAACTCTCTATAGATTTCAATAACGTGATGAGCATATACTTTTCCGATGACACGTCCATAATTTTAGACGACACCAATTTTTTTATAATTGAATGTATATAATTCAATTCTGAACAAAAGTCTAACATACTCATTATAATTCTTTTAGCCCTGTAAGAAGTTTTTTTATAGGTTATCTAAACGTCATATACTAGAACAAAAGAGAAGTCAGTTAGTCAGATTAAAGAAAAAAAAGTGGTCGAAAAGTAGATTATGTAAACTTAATCAATAGTTTGCCTCCAAACCAACAAGACGAGATATTTAAGTGATTATGTGATGCCTCTAAGAAAGCATTTGATGGCCTAAGGTTTATCGAAAATGCTATTTGAATCGCCTTATGCACGCTATGTGCAGGCGCTTTGCTGACTTGGGAACCATTGTGGGGCCCACGCAATATTGAATTTTATTTTTAAACAAATCCTAACCATTGCTTGCAGTAAACGGTGGAGATGATCAATAGAGAAAGGAAACATGGTTTCACAAAGCCGCTTTTATTCTTCTTCATCCTCTCTTCTTCTTCTCGGTGGTTCCCACGTAAAAAAAAAAAAAAAACCAAAACCAAAACCAATCGGAGAATCCACTGACAAGTAGAGAAGAAGAAAAATCGTTGGAAAAGCTTGTGAGCAATTCTCTTCTTCCTTTGATTTTGTAAGATTTTATAGTTGTTGGAATTTTTGAGCTTCAACATGGTTCTTTCATTGTCAAAAATTACTATGATTTCTTGAATGGTAGAAGTGATCTGATACTTTGGTTAGTAAATTAGAATACCCAACAATGATAGAAAGGAATTTAAAAACTTTTTGGTTCTTCAATAAAAAATTGAAAAAAGAAAAAGACCCGATAAAAGCTTGTGAGCCATTCTTCCTTCTTTCAGTTTTTTAGGATTTGACAACTATTGACATTTTTATTCTTCAATTTGATTTTTATTTATGGTTTTTTATTGTACAAAAATTTGTTGTATTGTTATGTTAGTAAATTGGAAACACAACAATGAAAAAAAAGACATTTGATGTTTATTATCAAAAGAAAAGTACGTAAATTTATTATTTTTCTTAATTTTTCATGACTTTTACTGAAATTGTTTGCATGAATGTCAATTTTATTGATTAGACAAAGAATATATATATATATTATATATATATATTATATTATATAATATATAATTATATATATATATATATATGAACCGAAAATCAATTATTCATTTGTCAATAAAAAATTATGAAACAAATCACTGAATCCTTTTGTGTGCATTCTTGGATATCATATAACTAAAAAAAATTCGTTTGGATATCTTACCTACAAATCCATTTACATTAAAAAAAGGCATGCCTGATTTTTGTGTTCTTGTTCTCTTGTTTATTATTATTTATTTATTTTATTTTTAATATTATTATTCTTAAATTATATTGATGTATTTTTCAAATATGGAGGAGAATTCTTTAGACAATTGTGAATATGAAGAAAAGGAAGGAGTGCAGAAGGATTCTTTAGATTCATCTCAAGATGAGGATTATGAACCAAATAGTGGATGGAGTCAGATCCATATATTGGGATGAAGTTTGATACAACGGACCAGATGTACAACTTCTTTAAAGGCTATGCGAAGCATGTAGAATTTTCTGTGAGGAAAAAATGTAGAAAGAAGAACAATGCTGGAATTCTCAGAAGTGTGACTTATTGTTGCGGTCGACAAGAGAAACATGTTAATACGTGTCAAAACCCAATAAAACCACAAGCGAGCTACAGGATTGGGTGCAACGTAAAATTAACTGCTCGGTTAGATGATAATAAAAAATGGGAGATCATAGTACTCGACCTTAAGCACAATCACGAGGTAAGCCCAAGCAAAGTTCGATTCTACCGCTGCAATAAAAGCATAAGTGCACATGCGAGACACAAGCTTGATATGAACGACCGAGCAGGAATTAGGATGAACAAAAATTTCACTTCAGTGGTAATTGAGAACAATGGATATGAGAATACGACATTTAGTGAAAAGGATGCCAGAAATGCGATTGAAGAAATAAGACGGCTACGACTTGGCAAAGGAGATGCACCGGCAATTATGAGATACTTCTCCAGGAAGGTTGCAGAGAACACTGGTTTCTACTTTGATATTGAATTAGACCATGAGGACCATTTGAAAAATATATTTTGGGCAGATGGTTGGAGTAGAGAAGCTTATAAAGAATTTGGTGAGGTTGTCAGTTTTGACACAACTTACTTGACAAACAAGTATGACATGCCATTTGTCCCCTTTGTTGGGGTGAATCACCACGGCCAATCAATTTTGCTTGGATGTGGGCTTATTTCAAATGAAGATACAGAAACTTTCGTTTGGTTATTCACAAAGTGGCTTAAATGCATGTCTGGGTGTGCTCCTCAAGGAATTATAACAGACCAAGATAGAGCCATGCAGAATGCAATTGAGATTGTTTTTCCTGAAATAAGACACAGGTGGTGTTTGTGGCATGTGATGAAGAAATTACCTGAAAAGATTAAGTATACTGAAAAGAGGCTATTATTTCTGCTTTAAAAGGTGTCGTTTATGATTCACAAAGTCCAACAGAATTGAAGAGCGTTGGAATGAGACGGTAGTTAAGTACAGATTGGACGGGTCTAGATTGGACGGGCCTAAAATTGATGGTAAAATGGACGTGTCTGAGTGGTTGGAAGGATTATATGCTGAGAGAGGTCGTTGGGTACCATGCTTTGTGAAGAAATACTTTGGGCTTGAATGTCAACAACTCAGCGCAGTGAAAGCATGAATGCATTCTTGATAATTTGTGACGTCAAAGACAACTTTAAAACAATTTGTAGAGCAGTTTGAACAAGCACTAAGGAAAAAGGTGGAAAAAGAGGTACATGCAGATGCCCAATCATTTTCAAAATTGATTCCTACTATAACTTCGTATCCGTTCAAGAAGCAAATTCAAGGAGTTTACACACTCTCAAAATATAAAGAATTTCAAGCCGAATTAACTGGAAAGATTAACTGTGATATAATCAGTACCGAGGAGGGGCCCATGATTATTAAGTATGTCATTCGAGAAGATGTGTGGTTAGAGGATTTCAACAAAAGAATGATGTTTGTTGTCTCATTTAATGAAAGCAAAACTGATATTCAGTGTACTTGTCAAAGTTTGAGTTTAAAGGCATACTTTACAAGCATATAATTGTGGTGTTAATCTGTAATGGTGTAAGAATGATTCCAGAGAAATACATCTTAAGGTGGCGAAAGGATGTAAAGAGGTTACACACAAAGGTTAAAGTGAGTTTTAGTTGTTGGGAAAATGATGTCGAAAGTGTCCGTTATAATCAAATGTGTATAAAATTTAGTGAGGTTGCACATTTGGCTGCAAAAAATGAGAAGGAATGTAATGTTGTTAACGAGTGGCTAGATCATAAGGTAAGGGAGCTTGAATCTGGTGAACCAAGTTGTTGGCGTCGTCCAGATCGCAAATCAAAAGAGGTTGAAGAAGTTGGAGAGGTTGAAGAGGTTGAGCATGACGAAGAAGATGTAAATATGAGGATACATGATCCAAAGCATAAGAAACGTAGAGGACGGCCCCGAAGTACAAGACTTCAATCAACATGGAGGCATAGCAAAAAAAAAAAAGATTTCAAATGAAAATGGACAAGTCAGTTGTTTTCTTTCATCTTTCTTTTTTTAATTTGATGCATTTGTTCATATGTTATTTTTCATGTATGGAGCAATCATGTGGACTTTGATCTTCAAGTCATCGAAAAATTTTTTTAGCTATTTCATTTTATTCTGACAAGTGGATTTTTTTTCAGGATGTCATAAATAGTGGCACCCCCATCCCAATTAAATACCATAGCTCAAACACAAGAAAGTGTAGAAATAATCCAAACCACCTCAGAGTGGGGTACACCAACATAACACAAATATGGTTAGACCATGGGAATATACGATTCAACAACCTTTTTCCTTTGCACAATTATGTTGGTGCTTTCTTTACATGGAGAGAGCTTGCTCTCAACATGCCTTGTAAAATTTTAGTCCCACATCGGAAATGCACCATGAGTTATCTCAACATATATACTTGGTTGTGTTGTTGAGAGATGCACATGGGGTGGTGACCCTAAGGAGGAAACCATGTGGGTGATTTACTAGGAGGTAAGAATAAGGCTCCAAGGATTAAGCATCAATGCTTTTGTCATTTCTCTTGGATTAATTCCATTTGGAGCTAAACCCCAAAGGGGCTTAGCGACTCAGACTCGGACTCAGACTCGGACTCGGACTCGGGCTCATGAGGCGTAATGTGGCATTTGTTGGCGCAAGCAGTCATGCGGCCATGCGGTCTTATGCGGCATGTGGCTCATATGCGGCCGCTCATGCGGTCATACGGTCCATGCGGACTACAAGTCAGTTTTGGAAAGACTGATTCAATACGATTAATTCAGATCCTATCTTTGTGGGATTTGAATTAATTTCGTTGCTATCTTTGTGGGATTTGAATTAATCTCGTTGCTATCTTTTTGGGATTTGATTCAATCTTTCCATAACTGAAGAGGCGGCTAGGGTTTCCACCCCTCTCTATATATACTCTCTTCTGGCCTCCTTTGTGGCTACTACGAAAATAGAAGTCAGAAAAGGAGAAAGAGAGAGAGAGAGAGTGCTGCTGCCGCCATTGCAAGTCCATCCGAGGAGTCAGAACAGAGGTGACTTCGAGCGTTCCACAAGTTCTTCAAACTTGCTGGTTCCTGGAAGCAGATCGTGTGGGACGAATCTTGCTTTGAGCAACGATTTTGACACCCCAGCAACTGTTCTTCATCTAATCTTTCTCTAGATATTGTAACTCGTTTGTCCCAATTGCAACACGTTTGCAAGGAAGAACGAGAGATCTTCTCTTCTCTATTTCTTCCTCCATATTGTAATGGGTTATTTGGTTTTTGTATCATCGTAGATCTTTGTTGCATGTTTTACCATCTTTGATCAAGCCCGGGACTAACAATCTCAAAGCAAGATCCGTGTAGATGGAAAACATTAATGCTTCACTTCTCCAATCGGACTTCTGCAAGTTGGAAAAGTTCGATGGAGAGCATTATCAAGTCTGGAAGAGAAAGGTTTACCTAACTCTTCAACTAAAGATGTTGATCATGTTCTGTTGAAGGAAGAACCCTCTGTCCAGACACTGGATCTACTGCCGCAATCAACGCAGCTACCAAACTCCAGGCCAAGTGGAGAAGGGAAAATAGCATCTACAGGCTTATCATCCTGAATGCTATGAAGGATTCCCTGGCAGAATCCTACTCGAAGAAGGAACTTGCCAGAGACATATGGGAGTCTGTGGAAAATTTGTATGAAGAAGACAGGAACAGGAGCAAGATGTTTGTGGTTGAAAAATATCACAAATTGCTCTTTGAGGACGAGAAGTCCATGTTGCCACAGGTGAAGGAATTTCTGAAGCTGCGTCAAAACTGGAAGACGAAAAGTTGCCCCTTTCCGACAAGTTTGTCGTTGGAGGGATCGTCTCAAAACTTCCTGCTGGATGGAGTACCTTCTATACAAGGATGCACAGAAAGAAGCTCGACATTAGCTTGGGAGATCTACTTCAAGAGATCCATGTTGAGGACGAGATGCGTTCCCACAGAAGGGGACACTCTGTCCAAACAGTTGGCTAAAGCCAATCTAGTGCAAACGAGAGTTCCAAGGGGAAGAGGCGGCTTCTCATCCCAAGAAGAAGGACTTCACTAATCTAAAAGTGAAGGGTCCTTCTTCAAGCAACAGAAGACTAAGTTCCATGTGACTTGTTACAATTGTGGCAAGAAAGGCCACTACAAGAGTGAATGCAGATGTAAGCCTAAACAATCAGAGAAATGTGAGCCTAATAAGGTTTCATTGGTTTCTAACATTGTTGCTATGATCGGACAGGTCAAAACTGTGGGGGTTGACTCTGACTGGTGGATAGACACTGGTGCGACTTGCCTGTCTGTTTCTGACAAGGAATGGTTCGTCACGTACCGCCGATATCTGAGAAGGTTGTCATGGCGAACCAGGCCCAAGCTGAAGTCTGGGGATCGGGACCGTGGAACTGAAACTCACTTCTGGGAACACTCTGACGCTTCAAGGTGTGAAGCATGTTCCGACGATTGCCAAGAACCTGATCTCTGGGAGCCTGCTCTGCAACGCAAGCTTGAGGATGGACATCAATGCTGGTCAGATGGTAATGTCCAAGAAGGGAACATACTTCGGAAAGGCTTATCTAACCGAAAGAATATTTAAAATTCAGCTTGTCAACCAGTTTGATGACATTAATGCAGTTGTATTTTCTGATTATTTCTGAGTTGTGGCATAATAGACTAGGACATGTTCATTGTAAAAAATTAACAAAATGTCTAGTCTAGGACTTATCTCCAAATATGGGGGTAAGGTGGAGAAGTGTGAAGGTGTGCTCAGACGAAGATCACTAGGAAACCCTTTCATCGGGTCAATCGAAGCACAGATCTTCTGGAGTTGGTGCACTCCAATATCTGTGACTTCAAACATTTTTTCACGAAGGCCGGGATGAAGTATTTCATAACCTTCATCGACGACTTCTCAAAATATGGTTCGTCTACTTGCTCAAGTCTAAAGATGAAGCTTTCGAGAAGTTCAGAGAGTTCAGGGACGAAGCTGAACGGCAGACTGGACAACAACTCAAGAAGTTAAGAAGTGATCGAGGTGGGGAGTACAGGTCTCATGAATTTGCATCGTTCTACAAAGAACATGGAATCATATGCGAGACTACTGTCCATATTCTCCTCAATCCAACGGAGTAGCAGAGAGAAAGAACCGAACATTAACAGAAATGATGAATTCTATGATGCTTATGCAGGCCTTCCAAAATGCTACTGGAGAGAAGCGCATTAACGGCACTTTCTTCTGAATAGAGTGCCATATGCAACTTCGGACGTAACTCCATGAACTCTGGTTCAAAGGCAGACCAAACTGAATGTCATTCGAGTGTGGGGGCACTACAACAAAAATCCTTTTAATGACGGCTAAAAACGTCATAATGACTAACCATGATGCTTTTTTTTACAGCAACCGTTATAAAAACGGGTGTTATAAATGTTTTTAAAAGCGTCATAAAATAACCGTCATGAATAGTTTCTATAAAAACGTTATGAATAGTTAATATATAGTGCACAATTCAGAACAATTTTAAAACGTCATGAATAGATAATATGTATAGGCTCAATGCAGCACATTTATAACACTTTATATTCAAATTAGCATATTTATAATGCTCTATACTGCACAGATATATTACATTCCAAAAAGTTAACATTATATCACCATCTTTATTACATTTCTCAAAATAGAGTACATATCAACATCTTCATTACATTATCAAAATAGAATATCCAAATACATAGATATTACAACTACCAAAATTGTCCACATCAAAACTTGGCACATAACCAATAATCATGAAAGATCAACGACAGCCGGAACACCAGTGAAATCCTGAGAAAAGAGAAAACCAAATCAGTCCATATAATTGTCAGGCCTAAAAATCAAATCTAATCATGAAATATCAAGAGAAATGAGTAAAACAAACCAGGTTGATCTTCTCAAGCAGCAATGTCTAAATTTGCCTTACATGCTAATAGCTTTTAGCACAGCACACAAACATGAACTAACAGTCTATTATTCGATTTAATTGCAATTTCCGTCTGGCAGGTTCGCATATATCTTATAACAGTCCATATCCACTTTAGGACCTCATTCAATAAAGTTGATAGAAGTTACATTATCAAATAATACAAGGTCTACGATAAAATGCTTAAACTGCAGATTCATACGGCAATCGGCCAAATTTGTAGCATAAACAACAATGAATGTGACACCACTTTTATATTGTAAATTATACTTAGGTTTATCAGACTTCTCTTGAGTGAACTCCATCAATATCAAATCAAAACAAAAATCACAGAACAGTACTCAAAGACTAGAAAACTGTAGCATAATTTTGAAGAAAAAATAATAATTTAAGGATACTATTCAGTTTTAAACTTCAGAGAAGAAAATTTACAGGTGATTATACTTAGGTCCCAGAATTTCACTATAGGCTGCAGCCGGGCTTCCACCCTCAGCTGCCTTAATTAGCTATCGTCGCTGCAGTCCAAATCTGCACATCAAATATACGTGTCTGTATCGATCAACTGGCCTCTGACATATGGTGAGTACACAAATTGCACACTTTCAAACAATATTTATACATAATTGCGCACTTGCTTTGTGTTCTCTTTGTCATTATATATCGTGTTATTGATTTTGTTTGATGTGTTTAGGTTTCTTGGAGATGAAATTGTACTGAAGAAATAGAGATGGGTCAAGCTTGTTGGGTTATAAAAACCTTTGTACATTAGAAGAAACAAAAAAGAATTTAGTGAAGGAAATCCCATTTAGGTGCATGATCAGTGCATGGGCTCATGTGCATTATCACTTGGCCTACTTGAGAAAATGGTTAAACCCAATGTACTAATGAGGCCCAACCACTCAATATAGACCGACCAAGCTCTCATTCCAAACCGATTTGGTAAATCTTGGGGTTTCAAACTGCAGCTGCAAATGGGTGTATTGACTGAAGATATGGATGTTGAAGGAAAGAGCTTTATTTTAGTCCTGACAGTCAAGGTCCATTTGGGTGTGTGAAGCACTTAAGGATCTCTATTGAAACGGAACAATATGGTTATACAGTGGCTGAATAAAGAGTGAGGCACAGAATATTAAGGGCATGGTTAGGGTTAACTGTTCAATTGGATTTTCTCAACATTATTCATGAGACAGGGTGTCAGAGTGTTGCAAGGATCCCCTTCACGCCTAATAGAGCAACTGAACCATAGCACACACAACATTCCATGGCTAAGTGTTCAACACTTGCAGTTTGCATACTGAGGGCGTGGTAGGTAGGAAAAGAAAAATACAAGGATATCTACAGCATGTTGCAGATGTGGACGTCGGGTTCAATTCGGATTGGGTTTTGACATCTCGGATGTCAAATGTCAGATATCAAAAAAATATAATATTTTATAATATTACGCTATCAGCAACAAAAAAGCTTATCCCAAATTTTTGGGGACTAATTGTTCTATCAAATAATTTCTAAATGTCGTAAAACTAACTAATAACTAACATAAATGCGATAACAATTTAAGTCCAAATAAAAGTACTACTAACATTAGAATCTTGTACCAAGTAATTTAACAGTCTAATTAAGATAAATACAGATATGAAAACTACTAACATGTGTATTCCTTCACACTCTGTCTATTTACTCATTAGACGATGAATTTGAGATCACTCATTAGACAATAAATTCGAGATTACTCGACATGTCACTCAACAACTTACATTGGGTCCCGGGACAAAAACCAAAAGCCCATTTTAAATATATCGGCCGATAATAGGTTATTTTGTGTTGGTCGATATTATCCGTCGATATTCTCACAAACAATATAATCAACATACGGTACCGATGTGAGGAAAATGGCATGTCAGACATGTTGGACGACATCAATAACACATTCTACAGATAATTGTTCTCCAAGCCTAGGAACATACATATGGTCTTATCAAAACCAAAACACTTTGAATATATTAAGATCACTTTGAACATACATGTGGGGCATTATTTCCTACGAGACACAAGCATCTATCCAGTAAAATATACATCCAAAATGCATTTTAACTATGTAATCTGGAGTGCAATGTATTACCTTCTGGCTGCCTTCTCCTGATCCAGATCACTCTCTGCAGCATGAAAACACCTCCTCGCATCGGATTGGCTCGCCGCATCTTGATTAGGGTACTCCAAAGCAACATACTGCAACGAGTCCCGAGGAATGCTTTCCAGCAATGCGGTCACTTCCGGATCGCTCATCTTGCTCTTTTGCCTGGACGAGTTGGGACCGTACACACAGTTCCCTCCGATCCCACAACAACTTTTGCCCCCCTCCCCGATGCCCTCCAGTCTAGAATATATGAAGAAGATACCTAAATGGGGTTATAAAAAACTTTTATTATAGAATATATGAAGAAGATACCTAGATGGAGTTTGTGATCCAGCGTCGATGCCGACGTGTCTCCGTGCCGAGGACAGCCCCGACCGGATCCCGAGCCCACGCCTTCCCGAGCCCTCCTCCGACTCCACTTCATGTTCTCGACCGAGCGTCGTCCCACTCATCATGAGCACCGACCTCCCCGATCTTCTGAACCCGAAGCCACAACGCCTGGACGACCTCGACCCACCATATCGTTTCCGCCGCCACCGCTTCCGTCGACGAGCGAGGGTTAGCTTAGGGCTTAGGGTTCGTGGGAAGAGGGGTTGGGGGCTTAGGGCTTAGAGTGAGACCTAGAGCTAGGGTTTTGAGTGAGACCTAGAGTTAGGGTTTGTGGGAGATTGAAAGGAGGAGACGGAAAATTTTAGGGTTTGGGGAGAGGAGGGAAGAGGGGGCAGAAGGAGAATAAGAGTTCTTCTGAGTAAAATCGAAGGGGGGATAGAATATTACAGAATGTTTATTACAAGTTTGCCACCGCTCTAAACTATTAATAACGCTTTATTTTATAAACGTTATAAAAAGCCCAGAATTAGCCCAAATCGTCATAGAAAAAAGGTATTTTTCAACTTAATAACGCTTATGTATCAGCCGTCATTAAAACTCCTTGTCGAGCGTCATTAAAAGGGTTTTTTGTTGTAGTGGGGTGTCTGGCGTATGTGAAGCTCCCAGATCTGAAGATTCAGAAGCTAAGGACAAGGACTACGAAGGCGATCTTCTTGGGATATGCCGAGAAGAGTGATGCTCGGAGATTTCTTGATATTGAGTCAAATCATATCATCGAATCTCGCGATACTGAATACTTTGAAGACAAGTTTGCAAAAGACAAAAACATTGTTCTTTCTGACATTCCGGAAAATGATGTAGGTGCAAATGAGACTGAAATCTCATATGGGCCAGTAGTCCAAGAAGAAGCTGTTGTTGATGAAACAACTCTTGTACCAGAACTCGCAGAGCCATCAGCTAAGCGAGCGAGGAGACCGAAAGACTTTGGAGATGACTTTGTCACCTATCATATGGAAGCAGATCCGCTTACCTATGATGAGGCGATGAAGACCAGAGATGCTATCTTCTGGAAGGAGGCAGTGAATGACGAGTTTGACTCTATCACCTCCAATAACACATGGGTGTTGGTAGATCTACCTGAAGGAGAAAAGCCCATCGGATGTAAATGGATCTTCAAGAAGAAGATGAAGGCAGATGGAACTATTGACAAGTTCAAGGCCAGGCTTGTAGCCAAGGGATTTTCTCAGAAACAGGGGGCACTACACCAAAATAGCCAATTTGTAACACAACTTTTTTACTATTTGTAACGGTTATTACCGTGACACTTTTGTAATAGCTATTACTGTTACAATAAATAAAAAACCGTTACTAAAAATCTAATTTTGTATTTATATTATTTTATATTTGTTGTGATGCTAAAAACTGTTACGAATTATAAGAAGTTAAAAAAAACTTGCAAACGAAAAAAATGCTTCCTGCATTCAATTTTCATCCTTCCCTCTCTTTACTCGAGCTTTCCCTCTCTCTCAATCTCAGATATCGTCGATTACCAATCCTGAAATTGGTAACCAGATCAGACACGCAAATGGAGAAGACCGACGACCACGAGCCGTCGGTGCTCCGGCTGCCCGTCCTCTCTCGGCTCCTCGTCGTTGCCCTAATCTTCCTCTGGAGGTCCCTCTTCGACACCTAAACCCTCATCATCTCTCGACCACTCTCCCATCCGACAGTGGTCGTGTGGGACTCCGTCCACTTCGTGCGCACGTCAGAGTGCGGCTATGAGTACGAGAAGCCGTATCCCCCTCCTCCCGTAACCAACGACGAAGTGGTGTCGACGATTCCAAGTAGGGTTTTTTCTTCCTTTACGAATCTTTAATTTTTATATTAATTTATGAATTGTTTTTGGTTGTGATTCTGTGATAGGGTTCAATGTGGAGACGGTGCAGTACAACAACATAAAGTTTAATGTTTGGGATCTCGGTATGCTCCATATTTTGATTTCTTCAGCTTGCCCTAATTTTTAATTTTTTAATTAGGGTTTAGTTGAATCAGGAATGCACCAATTTAGAATGATTTTTAAAAATTCTTACACAGAGATTTGGTGAATTGATGATATGCTTTTATTATTGGCTACGCATGTGTTAGTATCAAGCACAAACATTTCAGTAGTTGGTTCTGTGTTAATAAGTTTTTTCATAAAAGTAATGGTTCATATTTTACCAAAGATTTATTACATTCTGACATCCTGGGTGGGGATTAACATCTCGCCTAAGCAGCAAGGATTGGGAAGACAGACATTTAGCGAACTCATACAAGCTTGAATCTCAGGTGAGTCTCTATCTTCTTTCTTAGAAATGATTCTCGGCTTATATAAAGAAATTTGATATCATTTAGAACAGGTGGCTTGAAAGACTCGGTAAATAACATTAGAAGATTTCTATTTACTGTTCTTGTATGTGCAGGTTGTTCTTGTTTTTTTTTTTTGGTTTGAACATGGGTTATTATCAATGGTTCTTGTTGGCCATGATGATGGAGACCTTGCTCTGAAGGTTGCAGATAAATTATGTGCCTCTTCGTAGCCTGCTCTAGTAAGTATTTTAATGTTATAACTTACAAGGCTGTAGATAATTTGTTGGGAGTGTGGTTTGGCTAGTAAACTGCATGACTGAACGAACATTTATTGAATTTTTCATGTGGAACTTTGCTAAATTTTTCATTTGGACCGACATCCATGTTGACCTTAATGTATTTGTGGCCTTTGGAAGTGGTAGTATGCCTCCACCGTGTTGGTTGTAGTACATATATGGGTTTATCAGAGAACATATGTATTTTTATTAATCTAGGTTGATATTATCCTTCTTAGTTGTTGTAGGCTAGGTTCATATATGCTTTGGAGCTTCCAAAAGGATCGATGGCCTTTTGCATGTACTTCTAAAGCACTTGAAGAATGGTTGTTTATCTAGTTGTGAAAGAGATTAGTTGTTCTTGGCATCAGAGCAAGTCTCATTACAAACTCGGATCTTGGTCTACATAATTGCTCACCAATCATTCAGAGCATTGATGACACCCTTGGTACTTACACATAAATCTTGCCCAAGGTAATTTCTGTTTCGACAGCTAATGATGCAAATAGTTTTTTTTGGAAGGCATTAGAAATTTGTAGTTTGTATATTTCAATTGGATTTTTACTAGTATATAGTGAATTATTCTCATGTTCTAATTGTTAAGCTGATTTTCAAATTGCAATTATATTGTGAACTTTCTTGGTGGTATCCTCACGTTCTAATTGTTAATACTGAAATTTCAAATTGCAAGTATATTGTGAACAATCTTGGTGGTCAAATTAATTATATTAATTTCATGTCCTGGTGATTGTTTGTACTAGAAGCCCTTTAAGAAAGAAGGAAAACCTTCCATGTGGAAAACCTTTCATATGTATAGTAACTATTCCAACCTTTTTTGTAGTTGGATGATGATGCCAGTATCCAAAGGGCCTGACCAATCCTAAAGTATATATTACACTCATATTGCAAGGCTGTGCAAGAAAATAATTCACTGTTATTTTTCTAAACGAATTAATTCTTCTTTCATGTTGTTTTTCCTAGATTCATCAATTAGATAACAATTACATGAGAGAACACAAGTTAAACCATGAAACAACTTTATAGGAGATGTATCCCCATCCCAGTGAAGCCTAGAATGGTCTACCCAAGATGTGCAAGGAGAAAACTCCATTTTATCTTTCATTTTTCTCTTCTTTCTTTATTTGTCTCTCATTAGTTTTTCCTATGCATTATGCAATGCATTTATAGTAATTTATATTTCCTTTTCCAAAGCCTTTCAACAAAGCACTCTAGTTCTTACAATTGATTGGTCCGTGAAAGAAAATATGATGGGCTTGTTACTTCTATATGACTAATTTCCAATAGACCTCATTAGTTTCAACCTTGTCTTTTATGGAGAATTGATTTTAAGAATAGGCAAATGACTTTTTCCAAAGAAACAAAGCACTACAATATCAACGAACTATTTTTGGGGTACTATATCATCTTCGGTACTGACATTGTTGGAATAAGACCTCAATACATGGATGACCAATCTACTATTTTTCCACCTTTGTCCTAATCGAAAGATTAAGACATTTTTGTGGCTTACCAACCTTTTTTGTAGTTATAAGAACTTTAACTATATAGTTAGGAAAGATAGGCTTACTAAATGTTCTTTAAGATTATAGCAAGTCCTCTCTTTGTTTCCTTAGCCAGAAATGTGGCACTTTGTAGAAAAATAAATGTTAGATTATAAGGTAGTAATACGAGTTTCGGAAGATCAATTTATGATATTATTCGGATGGGAGAGAGTTTCAAAGAAGATCAATGAAGAGGCTAGCAAAATGCAATATACTCCCAACATTTGAATGGATCGTCTAGAAACAACAATTTACTTTGTAGTTCAATTCAATTTACTTCACAATATGAAAACAATCACTTCCCAAATAATTTTCCCATACCTCCACTTAGCCTTTTCTAGAGTTCCCAATAATAGTTTGTATGTACAAAACACTTCAAGATTTATGATGTTTCTTTTTATTTTGTCATAAGAATTTCTTGGTAGCTGTAGTTGTTTTTACTTATCTTTTTTTTTCTTCCTTTTTATTTGAACCATGACTCAAATAAATTTATTTATTTTTACTAATAGCAAGGAATTGATTCAACAACAGTAACAATCAAAGGTAAAGAGGTAACACTTTATCAGACTTCTGTTTGTTGGCCTTGCATGAGTGTAGTACCTGTGTTATCCAGACACAGATATGACATGCTAAGGACATATCAAGATGGACATGACACCTATTTGGGGTCTCCTAATGTATTTTAGTGTCCAAGTCTTAACACGGACAGGACACCTAATAGTGTCCAGGTCTTGATTGATATTCCAAATCGAATGTTTTTTTTCAAAAAAAATTTTCTATTTTTTTTGCTGCTAAGAAAAGCAATAAAAGAAAAGTTGTTCAACTAAGAGATTATTAAATTAAATACTTATATACTCGTGAAACTGTCTTGTTTTTTTTTTTTTTTTTGATATCTAGACCATTTAGTTAAGTAATGATATTTTCTTTCAGTATGATCAAGTAATGGCTACTCAAAGTAATGGCTACTCAATTAGCTAATACTATATGTTCAACCCCTTGAAAGGGGACCTGTTCACATAGAGATTTATCCTTGTTATCTTCACGATAAAGAAAATTTTATTTCCTTGGACTTGTTCATCCAACATACTTCTTGCAGGCTTGCATTTTTCAAGGAAAAGATCTACCACAATTTGTTGCACTTTTCTAGCCCACGGTTGTTGTAAACGTATAAAACATCTAAAATTTGTATTTACAAGTGCCTTGTGATGTCCTACCATGTAAAAAGCAACAATTCACATGTATGATTTCGTTTTCAAAGTATTAAATCAAAAGAAACTCTCAAACAATAACAATTAACCTAAAGCAAACTTTTAGCCTCACTCTATATTGAGGCTTGAATCTCAGGTGATTCTTGCTTAAAAATTATCATGTTTCATTTTAACCGCAGGTGTCTGTTCATGATGAGGGTCGTGACATATGGCAAGTGCATTTAGATATGCAGGAATATGCTGCTGCTTTAGCCCATTGTCATAATCCCTTCCAAAGAGATCAAGTATACTTGTTACAGGTAATTGTACACAGTTTTTGAGATGAAAATTATATATGTACATGATTTTAAATATTCAAGTTCCAAAAATTTTTACAACGGAGAATCTTGAGGATCAAAAGATGTGCATCCTAATTGAATGAACCTAATAGTCTTTTAAATCATTGCATCTATACGGTGATTATTTTTGAGTGGTTGATGGTTTTGATCCAGCTTTTGTTCATTGTGGAAAAATTCACTTACTCATACTTGGTGGATCCCCTATCTATAAAAAGATCGTGAGTGTTTCCAAGCTAAAATTCTGCATCGCAGTGTAATGGTCTCATTTATGATGGCTCATGCCAGCTTGTCCTAATGTGGTTTCAGATATATTCATATGGGTGCTGTGGTGCCTATTTCTTGAACCGGATGGTAGAGGTAACTCATTCCCTTAAAATTCTAAGTTCAGATATATTCATAACAACAGCCTGCTTAGGTGGATTATACGTAACTGATTGTTCATTGAGGTGGAGATGGAGATAGAGCCTCAGATCCAGTTGAACTTTAAGATTGTGAGGCTTACAGATCGGATACAATGTTATGAAGCTGCAAACAGGGAGGTGTCTCAAAGAAGTTGGTGAGGATACTGGACTTTTTTTTTTGCGTCATATTTGAATGCATGATTAAGTTTCCTTTTATACCCCCTGTTACATTCGAACACAACAAGGGGAGGAAATCAACCATCCTGGTATGCCCCTTTTTGGCTTTTCAATTGTTCTCAAAAGATGAATGCTTGTGTCATGCTGCAAAGCTGAACGCGAATTTTCTTCTTTTTTCTGGTATAAGACAATGTTCCCATAGATAACCTGGTAATTGTTTTTTTGCTGTATGAAACACTTCCATTTTTCTTTCCTTTCCCTCACAAAGCAAAAGCAACCTTAGTCTATAAATCTTATTTGTGTAAGATGGACTAATTAAATCCTAATTACGTTATTAGTGATTAATCAAGCCTTAGTATCATATTACTGACTATCGGGTCCTAATTACAAAGTTAAGTATTAAAGAAGACTTAATCCTGCAATCAAGAATTAACTAAATCACAAATGCCTATGAAGAAATGAGGCTGTGAAGGTGTATTATGTTCTGTTCGTATAATTAAGGACTGTTGAGGTCCTAATTGCATCATTATGGACTCAATTTTTGCATTTAGGGACTAATTAGGCTCTAGGTTATTTTGCTTATTAAGGAATATTTGTGTCCAAAGACTCCAACCAACCTTTATCACATTCACATATACAGATATCTGGAGGTTCCATGTCAGCACCGTGATAGCTGCCTATTTAGTACTAGCGAAAAGGTTAATTATATCTAAAGTTTATTTGGTACATAAATGAAGCTTAGTCTATTGATGGATATTTGGCTCAGCTTACATGAAGAGAAAATAATTTTTAGATATTAATATTATCATGTAGCCTACACCACAATTTTGTAATATAAGGCTTTGTTATTGTGTTCCTCCCTATCATTATTATTGTGTAGAACATTATTTACATCTTCTGGTTGTTCATGAATTCAATTTTGGCCTGTTGAATTTTATTTAACATGGAAAAGGCTGTTTGCTGAGCTAACAAATCATGATAAGACCAGTTAATTTCTTCTGATTATACAGATACGAGATGTTTGTTCACCACTCATTCTTCATTGGGTGAACTCCCAGCACGACAACATCTTGGAATGGACCAAACGTGCTATTCAGTTAGAGGTAGGTTATGTTGCTCTACAAATTTGATATGTGACAACATGATACGATCTGCTTTGTCATCTATTTTTACTTCCAAATATATGACATCATGAATAAATTACTTAATTGTACACTTACCAGCATTCATCTCCTTTAGGAAGTTTGTATAACAAAGTACTAAACATACTTTCTTCGGGGAAAAAATGTTTTTTAGATGGGATAAGTGAAAGTACCTGTAACCTACAAAATACTTGTTGGTCCCATTTCAAGCTCGTGTGTTGTTGGTTGAGTTCAAAATGTATTCTAACTATAGATGTTGAGCTAAGGAATAGTTCAACTCAAATGAATTTTATTTTATTAGAGAAATGAAGAGGATGAAGATCAAGAATTTATGATCACCCATCTACAGTTCTCCAGGTTTTCTTTGTTATTAAGAATTTGCTCAATATGCTAGTTGGAGAAGAGCCTGGTTATTATTTGTTCTCAAGGTTAAATTATTATCTCCACTGATATTACATCTTTATCAATGATTTAGGACCCTGTTATTGACATGATAAATGCATCAGTAGAAAGGCTGACACGTTCGACTAATTTCCTCCGGTTCTTGGGACAACATGCAATGATTGTCCATGACGACATACCTAGCAGTGAAGAAGACGAAGTTGATGGCAAATACCATTTCATGTCTCTTCTTTTGAACTTGGTCAATACCTTTCTTTATATGGTCAACACATACATAATCGTCTCTACTGCAGATGACTACTCATTGAGCCTTGGAGCTGCTGCAACAATGTGTGGAGTCATAATTGGGTCAATGGCTGTTGCACAAGTGTTCTCTTCAGTTTATTTCAGTGCTTGGTCAAATAAGTCGTACTTCAGACCTCTTGTATTTAGCAGTATTGTGCTTCTTATGGGCAATACTTTATATGCATTGGCCTATGATTTCAAATCCTTGATAGCTCTTCTTATGTATAAACTCGGAAGCTTATTATACATTTCTCTGTTCCAACGGTGGAATCGTTATCTTGTTTTTGGATAGACTGTTTCTACTGTATTTGATGCATTTTTTTCTACTACTACAAGTGAAGAGGTCTTGTTATTATTGGAGTGTGGTTTAATTATTTGTTATTGTTTAGTTATCAGTTGAATGTAGTTTTTTTTTAAAATTTAAATAGTCCAATTGTAATGGTTATAACTGTGACAATTAGTGGAGAATAGTAACGAAAAAAAATAATGTAGTCACAGTAAAAACTGTGACAAAACAAACTAACTGCAGCATTAATAACTGTGACAAATAGAATATTGGTCACGGTTACAACCGTCACATAAATGGACTTTTATCACGGTTATAACCGTTACCAAAACAACTATTTGTCACGGTTATAACCGTGACCAAAATAAATATTTGTAACGGTTATTACCGTGACTAAATATTAACCACGCCCCACTAGTAATGGTTATTACCGTGACGGAAAATAATTGTCACGATAATAACCGTGGGTAATCGCCTATTTTGGTGTAGTAGGATAGACTACTTTGACACGTACGCTCCAGTAGCTCGGATGACCACCATCAGGATGTTAATCGCTCTAGCAGCTATACATAAGTTGGTGATACATCAGATGGATGTAAAGATAGCATTCCTGAATGGGGAGCTGATCGAAGAGATTTATATGCAACAGCCAGATGGATTTGTCGTCAAAGGTCTTGAAGACAAAATCTGCAAGTTGGTGAAATCATTGTATGGTTTGAAGAAAGCTCCCAAGATGTGGCATGAGAAGTTTGACAAAGTTATTAGGTCAAACGGCTACAGAGTCAGCGAGACGGACAAATGTGTTTACACAAAGTTTGCTGATGGAAGAGGAGTCATCGTTTGTCTGTACGTAGACGACATGCTAATCCTAGGTACGGATATAGGCTGTGTCACAGAGACAAAGAAGTTCCTCTCAACCAAGTTCAGTATAAAGGACTTGGGGGATGCAGATGTCATCTTGGGCATAAAGATCATCCGGACAGACACTGGAGTAGCGCTATCACAATCTCACTACATCGAGAAGATGCTCACACGCTATGGGTATAAGGATCTTCCAGGGATCGATACGCCATACAGGTGTGATCAGAAGCTGAAGCCAAACTCGAGGGAAAGCGTCAGGCAGCTGGAGTATTCTAGCATTATCGGAAGTTTAATGTACGCAACCACTGCCACAAGGCCTGACATAGCTTTCACCGTGGGAATGCTGAGTCGGTTCACAAGCAATCCAGGGATTGAGCACTGGAAAGCTGTGAAGCGGGTGATGAGATATCTCAAGAAGACTCAGACATATGCACTGCACTACAACGGGTATCCGACAGTAGTGGAAGGCTTCAGTGATGCTAGCTGGTGTTCAGAGGTGGAAAGCGAGAGATCCACAGGAGGATATGTCTTTTCCTTGGGTGGAGCTGCTATATCGTGGAAGTCAAAGAAACAGACTATACTCTCTCGTTCCTCCATGGAATCTGAATTCTATGCACTTAAAACTGCAGCAGATGAAGCAGAATGGCTTCGGAAGCTCATGTATGATCTTCCAGTGGTTGGAGCTCAGATACCGGCGATACCGATATACTGTGACAACCAGGCGACTGCGGCGGTGGCATCAAATAACCTCTTCAACGGAAAGAAGAGGACTGTGCGGTTGAAGCACAGGACAGTACACGATCTTATCAAAAGAGGTGTAATTGCAGTAGTTGATGTTCGGAGTCAGGAGAACCTGGCAGATCCGTTCACAAAGGACCTCAAGCGCCAGTTGGTCGATGACACAGCTTGTAAAATGGGCTTGAAGGCATTCTGATAGTGTGTCTTTGTAATCCTACCATAAAGTTTTATGCTATTAGTTCAAAGAAAAATCTACTAGGCATCTAACTTTTGGTTCAAAGGAGGATCACTGACTGGAAAACTATCAGGTAACAGTGGGTACTTGTTCTCTAGAACATGGAAGGGATACGGACCCATAACCACTGTTGTCTACTATGTATTTTCTGCAAAAAAATAGATCCTGTGGAAGGTTGGCTTAAACGCCTTAATGAGTTCTCAGACAGAGTGAATGCCTGGTGTGCTTTACAGGAAGCACGGTAGAGCAGCACTACAAGGAGTGAAACTCCATGCTACAGTAGAGTGACTCCACCATGAGGTTCCCAGGTCTGGGGTAATGCCTCGGCTTTGCAAGCCAAGTCATAGCGGCGTAGCACCGCAAATAGGCAGGTAGCCTAATGCTGTATGACGTAATTAAAGAGTTGTAGACAGCACTACAAAGGGGAGGATGGCCCCATGTTACAGTGGTACGACACCACGATGACGTACCCAGGTAGGGGTAAAGCCTCGGCCTTGCAAGCCATGTCATTGCGGCATAACACCGCAAGGAAGCCTTAGGCTTCATGCTGAGTAGATTGGCACTACAAAGAGGCTGAGACCTCATGCTACAGTAGTATGACACTACGATGAGATTTCCAGGTAGGGGTAATGCCTCGTCTTCAGGCCATGTCATAGCGGCGTAGCACCGCAAGGAAGCACAAGGCTTCATGCCATATCTCTTTAATAAAGAACTCACCTATAGTGTATGGAAAGAGATATCATGCCGTCTCTTGAAGGTAAACTTGTAGACGCCTAAAATTATACACTGAAACCAGGCTGGCACAGGGCCTTTAATGTGCAGCCAGAAGCAAACGTAACTACACTTTGTGAGTGGGAAGAATTACAATTGTGGTACAGAATTCAAGGCGTAGTCTATTCTTGTATCACATTGTTATTTAACCCATGCGGAAAGATTCAAGTCATCAGCGACATCTATCCTAATGCAAAATGGACAGTTACTGTGGGGAACGCTCAATCCTGGACACATATATATGTTGTGATATGTGAGAGATTGTTGGTGCTTTCTTTACATGGAGAGAGCTTGCTCTCAACATGCCTTGTAAAATTTTAGTCCCACATCGGAAATGCACCATGAGTTATCTTAACATATATACTTGGTTGTGTTGTTGAGAGATGCACATGGGGTGGTGACCCTAAGGAGGGAACCACATAGGTGATTTTACTAGGAGGTAAGAATAAGGCTCCAAAGATTAAGCATTAATGCTTTTGTCATTTCTCTTGGATTAATTCCATTTGGAGCTAAGCCCCAAAGGGGCTTAGCGACTCGGACTCGGACTCGACTCGGGCTCATGAGGCGTAATGTGGCATTTTGTTGGCGTACTTTGCACTTAGCACGTCAGCAGTCATACGGCCATGCGGTCTTATGCGGCATGCGGCTCATATGCGGCCGCTCATGCGGCCATACGGCTCATGCGGTCCATGCGGTCCATGCGGCCATGCGGTCCATACGTCCATGCGGCTCATGCGGCCATGCGGTCCATGCGGCTCATGCGGCCATGCGGTCCATGCGGCCCATGCGGCTCATGCGGCTCATGCGGTCCATGCGGTTCATACGGCCATGCGATCCATGCGGCTCATGCGGCACATACGGTCCATGCGGCTCATGTGGTCCATGCGGCTCATGCGGTCCATGCGGCCATGAGGCTCATGCGGCCAGGCTGCTGCTGCCGCATGAAGGGTTCCGCTGACTGTGCAGACTACAAGTCAGTTATGGAAAGACTGATTCAATACGATTAATTCAGATCCTATCTTTATGGGATTTGAATTAATTTCGTTGCTATCTTTGTGGGATTTAAATTAATCTCGTTGCTATCTTTTTGGGATTTGATTCAATCTTTCCATAACTGAAGAGGCGGCTAGGGTTTCCACCCTCTCTCTATATATACTCTCTTCTGGCCTCCTTTGTGGCTACTACGAAAATAGAAGTCAGAAAAGAAGAAAGAGAGAGAGTGCTGCTGCCGCCATTGCAAGTCCATTCGAGGAGTCAGAACAGAGGTGACTTCGAGCGTTCCACAAGTTCTTCAAACTTGCTGGTTCCTGGAAGCAGATCGTGTGGGGCAAATCTTGCTTTGAGCATCGGTGTTTTGACACCCCAGCAACTGTTCTTCATCTAATCTTTCTCTAGATTATTGTAACTCGTTCTGTCCCAATTGCAACACATTTGCAAGGAAGAACGAGAGATCTCACTACCAAAATACACTCATTTAGCGACGGAATTTTTTTGTCGGTATTAGCGACGGTTTCGTGGCCGCTCAGCGACTGATTTTCGACTACAAGCCTTTGCCATTTTTATTTTAATTTTAGGAGGAGGAACAGTCGCGCCGCCGTCGCTAGACTGACGGTAATATAGCGACGGATTTACCGTCGTCGCAACACAGTCGTATATTTGGCGGGAATTGTGTAGAAAATTGGCGGGACATATTTTCGACGACTTAGCGACGGGTAGTCAGTCGCACATATCAAAAAGGGCGACTACCGGGCGACGGATGTATACCAGTCGCTAGTCCGTCGCTATATATACATTCCAGACTTTAAATGAAACGGCGGAGAGAACTTTTTGCATTCCCCCCAAATTCACTCTCTCTCCTCTCTCTCTCTCTCTCTCTCTCGCCGGTGTCGGCTTCGCTGATCGGCGTCGGTGTCGTCGTCGGCGTCGGTGTCCTCTCCTCTCTCTCAACCGAAGGTAACCCTCTCTCTCTCTCTCTCTCTCTCTCTCTCTCTCTCTCTCTTTCTCTCCTCGCGGTGTCGTATAGGGGCTGGGCGGCGCGCTTGTGGCCGGGCCGTCCGGGCTTGGCGGCTGGCTTGGGTCGGGGGCTGGGCGGCGGGCTTGGGGCTGGGGCGTCCGGGGCTGGGCGGTGGGCCTGGGGCGGGGGCGTCGGGGTCTGGGAGGCGGGCTTGGGGTTTTGGGGCGTCGGGGGCTGGACGGCTTGCTTGGGTCGGGGTCTGGACGGTGGGCTTGGGGCGGGGGCGTCGGGGTCTGGGAGGCGGGGTTGGGGCGTCGGGGGCTGGGCGGCTTGCTTGGGTCGGGGTCTGGGCGGCTGGCTTGGGGCGGCGGCGTCGGGGGCTGGGCGGCTGGCTTGGGTCGGGGGCTGGGCGGTGGGCTTGGGGTGGCGGCGTCGGGGGCTGGGCGGCTGGCTTGGGTCAGGGGCTGGGCGGTGGGCTTGGGGCGGCGGCGTCAGGGGCTGGGCGGCTGGCTTGGGGCTGGGGCGTCGGAGGCTGGGCGGCTGGCTTGGGTCGGGGGCTGGGCGGTGGGCTTGGGGCGGCGGCGTCGGGGGCTGGGCGGCTGGCTTGGGGCGGCAGGCTTTGGTCGGGGGCGGCGGGTGGCTTTGCTTCTCAAATTCATCTGAGTTTATATATTGGCTAAATAATATGTTATCCATATTGAGTGTTTCATTAGTTTGGTGGTGTTTGGATTAGTAAATGTGAATATATATGGGGTTTGGATTCATAGTGTATATGTTCACTGTCTCAAGGACAGTGCGAGTTCTATCAGTTGTGTGCTTCTGTATAGATGTATATATCTATACATCTAGCTGTGATATACATATGTGTATGTGACAATCTCAGTTAGCGACGGACTAGTTACCGGTTAGCGACGGATATTTCTAGCTCCATTAATTGCATTAATCTACGGTACGACATGGTGACGGATATTCCCTGCAGCCATTCGACTGGCGAGGCAGAAACTATGTTACCGTAGATAAAGTTGCCTGTCCTCAGAACCTCATCCCTCGGCAATGATGATACGACAACCCATCACTATATCTTATATAGTAGTAGATGATGTCTTAGTATATTACATTAGTGAGTTCATCTTGATTCTGTTACGTACATCCTTCAGATACTAGATACGATAAGGTTAACATATCATACACGATATGTATACAGAATATAGATGATTCACACTAATGTATGCTAGAATGAATCTTGGGTTGTGTTCTGAGCCATCCGTTCTCACACTTAAAACACATAGGAATTAGTAGTATGAGAGCGCCGGAGGGGGGGAGGAGAGAGAGAGAGTAAAATGGTACGACATGGTGAAGTAGTACTGTATTTTGGCTCCAGTTCCAGCTCCATTTGATCTACGGTACGACATGGTGATCAAGACATAGTCTCTGCAGCCATTCGACTGGCGAGGCAGAAACTATGTAGCCGTAGATAAAGTTGACTGTCTTCCGACCCTCATCTCTCGGCAATGATGATACGACAACCTATCACTATATCTTATATAGTAGTAGATGATGTCTTAGTATTACATTATGTGAGTTCATCTTGATTCTGTTACGTTATTCAGATACTAGATACGATAAGAACATATACTACACCATATGTACAGAACATAGATGATTCACACTAATGTATGCTTGAATGAATCTTGGGTTGTCTTCTGAGCCATCCGTTCTCACACTTGGCAAAAAATCGATTTTTTTATACTTTATCGGCTTTCGAAAATGTACTCAAATTACATGATGGTTTCTTTAGTTAGCTTGCTTATGTTACAATTATATTATTTGTGACTATCGATCTTACCAGATGGCACCCATGACCCGAGGAGCGGCACATCATTTGAAGAAAACAGTGAATGCTGAGGTGGCTCCTCCTACAGTTGAGGAGGAAGTAGCACCGGTTGCTAGTGAGACCGGGAGTTCTATTCATCCAGCACCGGTAGCTAGTGAGACCGAGAGTTCTCTTCATGCAGTCCTTGCAAGGGACGACATCTCTCCTCGTGCCAAAAATCTCGCTTTTTCGAGGTGGATGCGTGAACGTATCACTGAGCGTTTGCGTGAGCAGCGTGGTTCTCATTAGCTATTAGTACTTATTTGTATTGGACTATTGGTATTGGGTTATTTTTGTATTAGACTATTTGTATTGGACTACTTATTGAGTTATTTTTGTATTAGACTATTTGTACTGTCCTCCGACCCTCATCCCTCGGCAATGATGATACGACAACCAACAAGAGAGAATATTAGATCCATCTCAGTATGACGTATACTCTGAGAGATCACTATTATAAGAATGATATCAGTAGTGAGATTGAGTGCTGGAGGAGATATTATCAGAGTATACGTCCTACTCAGATTGGTCTCCCACCGTTACTAATTTTTTCTGACAGCATGGTGGATGTGCTCCGTCAACAGAATCTTGCTCCGAACCAAAACTTTGTCCCGGAGCTCAAGTAGACATCCTTCGTGTAGAGCTCGAGTGAGAGGTTCCTGACAGCATGGTTGTCTCATTTGTCAAAGTATTCGTGCTCATCCCACATTGGTTGTGGGACGAGCACGGATACTTTGACAAAGGAACCATCTACGGTACGACATGGTGATCAGGACATAGTCCCTGCAGCCATTCGACTGGCGAGGCAGAAACTATGTAGCCGTAGATAAAGTTGCCTGTCCTCCGACCCTCATCCCTCGGCAATGATGATACGACAACCTATCACTATATCTTATATAGTAGTAGATGATGTCTTAGTATTACATTAGTGAGTTCATCTTGATTCTGTTACGTCCTTCAGATACTATATACGATAAGAACATAGATGATTCATACTAATGTATGCTAGAATGAATCTTGACTTGTGTTCTGAGCCATCCGTTCTGATCAAGCATCTTCCTTCTCCTCTCCTCCACCATGGCTCTGAACCAATCTGCTCCTCCCTACTTTCCTTCTTTTTATTTGACTCTCTCAGCCACATATGACATCCAGCTCAAGTGTAGAGTCGGGGGAGAAGAATCGGGCAGGAAGATAAGGGGAAAGCAGCACAGCCTGCAGCATGACCCGGAGGAAGTACAGAGGTTTTCTTCAACAGTCGTAGGAGAAATAGTTCTCCTACGGCTGTTGAAGAAAACCTATGTACTTCCTCCGGGTCATGCCGTCGGCTGTGCTGCTTCCCCCTCATCTTCCTGCCCATTTCTTCTCCTCCGACTCCACACTTAAGCTGGATGTCATATGTTGCTGAGAGAGTCAAATAAAAAGAAGTGAAGTAGGGAGGAGCAGATTGGTTCAGAGCCATGGTGGAGGAGAGGAGAAGGAAGATGCTTGATCAGAACGGATGGCTCAGAATACAAGCCAAGATTCATTCTAGCATACATTAGTGTGAATCATCTATTTTCTTATCGTATATAGTATCTGAAGGACGTAACAGAATCAAGATGAACTCACTAATGTATGCTAGAATGAATCTTTGGTTGTGTTCTGAGCCATTCGTTCCGATACTTGGCAATTAAGTCATTCGACTGGTGAGGCAGCAACTATATATAAGGCTACTTGCATGTTCTTCCACCTTTAAATTACAAGATTACTACATTTGGTTACATAAATCACTAACCTCATCGCGGCCAATGTTTACAGTCCTGGTCTCAACTATCTTCGATTCTATGATCCCATGCTTTCGGAAAATAGACAACGCAGACTCCATGGAATAGAATGGCCTTACATGCAAATCGTCTGTGATTATGTATCTTTTCCCTCCTTTCACAAACACGCCATCCTTGTTGCCTCCATCTGCAACCCTCCCACGCAATATCCTCATCCATTGCCTTACCACAGGGACATCGAGCACCAATAACCGAACTATACAGACGGTGAGTCTTGGTGTAGCACTCAAATGTGGTGCATCCGTAAATTCGTCGAGGTTTTAAATCATCGACATTGAGTTTTAAACCCTCACGTAGCCTTTCTGCTTCACTTCTAGGGTCGAGCAACATCTTCTTGCAAGCTTCGGTCTCCAGATACTTAGTGTCAAGATTCTGGACGCTTTCGTAGAGCATGTCAACGCATCCTAGCGTCAATTTCCTGCCGAGTAAATTGACGCTAGGATGCATTGACATGCTCTACGAAAGCGTCCAGAATCTTGACACTAAGTATCTGGAGACCGAAGCTTGCAAGAAGATGCTGCTCGACCCTAGAAGTGAAGCAGAAAGGCTACGTGAGGGTTTAAAACTCAATGTCGATGATTTAAAACCTCGGCGAATTTACGGGTGCCCCACATTTGAGTGCTACACCAAGACTCACCGTGATGAGGTTAGTGATTTATTTAACCTAAGACATGGGATCATAGAATCGAAGACAGTTGAGACCAAGACTGTAAACATTATGTGAGTTCATCTAGAATGAATTTTGGGTTGTGTTCTGAGCTATTCGTTCCCATACTTGACAATTAAGCATGTGAAATAGAACTGATTATGTTTAGTTTGTCTTACGATACAGATTTTCACATCCAAATTGAAATGGATCGTTACTTCGTTGTTTGTACATGGATGTACTAGCGGATCAACCTCCTGGACCGTAGGTACTTATAAGTATTGACCGTGTCGGATTAGTATCGATCTATCATTTTGGTATGGACCGTATCGGTTGGTATTGGCCTTAGCGAATTGGTATCGTCCTATCCGATATGTATCGGCCGTATAGCCATTAAGTCATATTGGCCTTATCGATTTGGTATCGGTCATATCCGATAGGTATCGGCCGTGTTGGATTATTATATACCATTTCGGATTAGTATCGTTGAAGGTTTAGTAACAAGTGTACTTGGATTTCTCTCTTCTAGAGCTAGATTACCATTGCAAGAGAGTCACGAGAGCGTAGATGGCCAGTTACAGAACATACATACTTCCTTTTCAATCTCGCTTTTCCTGATGGAAAATGAAGTATGTATGTTACTGTAACTGGCCAATCACGATCTGGTGATTCTCTTGCAATGGTATTCTAGCTCGAGAAGAGAGAAATCCAAGTACAGTTGTTACTAAACCTTCTACGATACTAATCCGAAATAGTCTATACTAATCCAGCACGACCGATACCTATCGGATATGACCGATACCAAATCGATAAGACCAATATGAATCCTAGCTATTCGGCCGATACATGTACATATCGGATATAGGACGATACCAATATGATACGTCCTATACTGAACCGATAGACCGATACTAATCTGATACACTAGATACTAAGTACATCTAGCATCTCTGTGGATCCACAAATTACTGCACGATAGTACCAACGACTCCAGTTACATCTGATTTTTGTGAGTACATGATTACATAGTAATTCTGTTAGTCTTGTGATACAGATTTTTACTCTCTCATGCTACCAACGTCACAACTTTTCGAGTGCTGCTCCCTCTAATGATGATGAACGCAAAAAACCAACGTCACAACTTTTATAACTTGAGTAAATTTCTTTACCCTATATGAAAATTTCTGTTGTCAGAAAGATGGCTCCTAGGACTCGTCGAGGTGGTGCTGCTAGTCGAGGAAGGGGTCGAGGCAAGAAACCCTTGGAGGTCGATACGGAGGAAGTCTCCGTCGTCAAACAAGAGCCGGTGACTGTCAAGGAAGAACCGTTGACCATCAGGGAAGATATTGCTCCCAAGCTTGAAGCTAAGGAGGAGCCACCGTCAGAGAGTAGTAGCATCGGGACCGACCCTCCTATCCCTACAGAAGACCTCAACCAGATTGAGCCTTCGTATGCAAAGTGGCTGATAGAATGGTACATGCCTCAACGTAACTATCATCCTTGGCTGTGAGGATTCATCGTCTGATTTGTGGTCTTTGTTGAGGCCAAAGTCGATTTTCCTATGTGTTTTGGAATATTTATGAAAATTTTGGAATATTTGTGCTATGATCGGTCGTCAGGATTGGATATTAGGTTACTGTAACTGGCCAACTCTTTCCTATGTATTTTGGAATATTTGTGAAAATTTTGGAATATTTGTGCAATGATCGGATTATAACGATGGATATTAGGTTACTCTTCCGGATAACTGATGTCTATTTTATATTAATTTGGTTTGGTCTATATGATTCTTGGATAATTGGTGTGCATTAAATTCGTATGTGCATATTTTGGTCTATGTGATTCTTGGATAATTGGTGTGCATAATATATTTGGTCTATGTGATTGTTGGATAATTGGTGTGCATTATATATTGGTTTGGTTTATGCAAATTTTTGCGAACAGCTAAAAAGCAGTAATTTTTTTTCAAAATATTCTCAGTTAGCGACGGACTTGTGACCGTTTTGCGACGGATGTCTCCAGTTGCCGACTATTTTTCGACGGTTATTCCGTCGCTACCTGGATATTTGAAAATTATTCCCAGGTAGCGACGGATGGTCGACGGACAATCCGTCGGCATGATTTATTGTTCGACGGAATAGCGACGACATATTCGTCGCCCGTATTCTGGAAATAACAAGAATTTCCAGAACAAGGTCGACGGTTAATCCGTCGCTATGCGGTCGATATATTGCGACGGCATAGCGACGACTTATCCGTCGCCAAGTTGCTGGAAATGACATGAATTTCCGGAAGCTGGTCGACGGCTTTTCCGTCAGAAAACCGTCGCTAATCCGTCACTTGATATCGACGTTATCGACGGATTAGCGATGAAACCATACGATCTGATACGCTTTTGCGACGGCTTAGCGACGAAAATTTACGTCGGTATTGTCTACACAGTTAAGTACTTAAAAGCTGAAGTGGACGACAGTCCGTCGGAAATGCGTCGCTAATGCTTCGTATTGTGACGTCGACTATCCGTCGCTATTCCGTCATGTGACAACAACTTAGCGACGGATGGTTATTAGCGACGAGCTGATTGCCGACGGATTTTTTTGGCCAATATCCGTCGGCAATCGGTCGCTAATAGTTATTACCGTCGTCTTAGCGACGGATTCGGCCGTCGCTAAATCGATAAATTTTGGTAGTGTCTTCTCTTCTCTTCTCTATTTCTCTCCTCCATATTGTAATCGGGTTATTTGGTTTTTGTATCATCGTAGATCTTTGTTGCATCTGTTTTACCATCTTTGATCAAGCCCCGGGAGTAACAAATTATTGGTAAGATAACATTATTTATGTTATGTAGTATTTAATTGTAATTGGATGGAATTCTTATATATAATTAATGTGTTTTTTTTATTATTTTGATAGAGTGCTCAATATCAAAATTTTGGAGGTGGACATGGAATGAACCCAATGAATGTGATCGGTATAAGCTAAGAGTATCACCCCCAGTTTTCGAATTAGGGGTATTTTCGTCATTTTCCAAGTTTTATAATTTTTGGAAATTTTATTTGATTTTATAGGATTTTTAGGGATTTGTTTGATTTAGTTTGAATTTTATCCAATTTGGACTTAAGTTGGAGACCCGGGAAGTCTGGACCCTAGTGGGACCCACATACTAGCTGGACTTGGCCCACATGCCATCCTAACTAGGCTAGAAACCAATAAACCACACTCCCATGGCTTAACTAGTCATTAGAGGCTTAATTAGTCAATTTAGAGTTAAACCAAAACAAACCGAACCAAACCAAATCCAAACCAACCCAAACTAAGTCTATTGGGTGTGGAGGCCTAATGGGTCTCCACCCAAGCCCATTAAACCCCCCTCTCTTTCCTTCACTACAAAGTAATCTCTCTCTCTTTATTTCACTCTTTTCTTTTGAAGCTTCTTCTTCCTCAAGGAAACCAATTCTAGGTATGCTCATTAACCCCATTAATTTTCTCTCTTGTATTTATTCCTTCACAATAAATGTAGAGGAGACCATTCTCTACATTATGACCATAGCTTTTATAGGTTTTCCTAAAAACCTAGTTTAAGGATTTATTAGGAGTTTTTCTTTTTAGAGAGGAATATATATATACATGTGTATATATATATATATATATATGAGTGTGTGTGTCTATATATAATTACGTGTGTGTGTATGTATATATAGGTAGGAGTGTGTTTGTGAGTTTATATATATATATAGAGATATGAAAGTGTGTGTGTGTAATTTTAGAGGAAGAGAATGAGAGTTTGGAAGAGAAGAATAGAAGTAGAAGAAGAAGGAATAAGAAATAGCAGCAGCAGTAGGAAGTAGAGCAGCAGCAGCAGCATTAGCCATAGCACTAGCAACAGCAGCAGTTAGCAGGAGTAGAGCAGCAGCAGCAGCATTAGCCATAGCACTAGCAGCAGCAGCAATTAGCAGGAGTAGCAGTAGGAGCAGCAGTATACGGAGAATAAGAAGACGGAGAATAAGGAGAAGGAGACGGAGAATAAGGAGAAGGAGACGGAGAAGGAGACGGAGAATAAGGAGAAGGAGACGGAGAATAAGACGGAGAATAAGGAGAAGGAGACGGAGAATAAGACAGAGAATAAGGAGACGGAGAATAAGAAGAAGGAGACGGAGAATAAGGAGAAGGAGACGGAGAATAAGGCGGAGAATAAGGAGAAGGAGACGGAGAATAAGACGGAGAATAAGGAGAAGGAGACGGAGAATAAGATGGAGAATAAGGAGACGGAGAATAAGGAGAAGGAGACGGAGAATAAGGAGTAGGAGACGGAGAATAAGAAGAAGGAGACGGAGAATAAGATGGAGAATAAGGAGAAGGAGACGGAGAATAAGACGGAGAATAAGGAGAAGGAGAAGGAGACGGAGAATAAGGAGAAGGGAAGGAAATAAGAGAAGGAGAAGGAGAAGGAGAATGAGAAGGAGAAGGGAATGTAGGAAATCAAATTAGAGAGGGTTTGTGAGTGAGTCGAATTTAGTGAAATGGTAAATTAAGATATTGGCCTACGGCCAAGATATGGGTTTCAGAGTTCAAGATGGACTCGGATATGGGATGACTTCCAATGTTCTCATATGACCAAGGTTGACCTAACTAGACTTGTCTTGGCCTAGAATGGCAGAATATGATTTAATTTGATTTGACTTTACTTCCTAAACATAGTATTGATACAGTATTTCCACCTATAGGTCCTCGAGGCACTGTTCTTGGACTCAGTCGACTTATCCATCACATCACAGGCGAGTACATTCTCTGATAATATTTCTGTTTTATGATATCGTTTATGTTTCTTGTATTTAGTGTAGATACCCTTGTTCTCTTGACACATTGTTCACACGGATTGGTATTTTTTTGGATCCCGTCATGAGATGTTATTCCTTGCTTTCCTTGGTATATCTTGTGCAAGTCTTTCTTGTTCCTTGTGCATTGTATAGACACGATTTCTGCGAAGGTTAGCTACCCTCTCAGAGAATTGCATGTCATGATGTGTCATAGTTGGATCCACTATACTAGTCGAGGACGGGGAGCACTAGTGTAGATATGTGGTCATTATCCGCCTTGTTTATTCTTGTAGACCTTGAATGCTAGCCAATCCTACACTCTACGTATGATTGGCCTGATCAGTTGAACTTGTGCAGACCCAAGCCGGCCACATGTTGAAACTAGTACTCACACACCTAGATAGATGATTCTTGATTCTTGTACATGCCATGATCAGTTTACTTGCCTTGTTCTAGCTCTAGATTTACAGCTTACCTTGCCATGATACTCACATGTACATTTCATAATTTTTTGTATATTCTCTCTATTTACTGCTACATTTTCAATATCGTCTAATAAGAACTGTTATTTGAGATTTGTGCTCGTTCCATCCTGACTGGATATGTTGACAAAATTTTAGGAGTAGTTGTGCCCTCAGTATTAGACTACAGGATGTTGCTAGCTGGGGTGGTTCTCGGTATTCTTTACCGTGAGTTGTCTCTCCGGAGTTCTAGGTCTGGTAGTCATTTAGTTTATTATTGTTCCTTCTGTTTTATTCTTGTCTAATATGATCCTTGTAGATTCTAGTTATTTAGTGATATTGTTATTATTTCTTGTCTTATCTTTCTTAGTTTTTGTGATGTGACATGAGTACATTTCTAGTTATGGATCTTTAGATGTTGTAGTTAGTATAGGGTACTTGACAACGCTCTACCGCCGATACTGCGGCGTAGGCTGGACGTGGCCCACGTATTCGTACTCGTATATCCGGGTACGGGTCGTGACACGTTTTTGTGGTGGCCCATGCAGGCCTGTCTTTGCAATTAATACGAAGTCGTGGTAGTACTTGAGCTTTTCTGTACTACTGCGAGCCTGCCCTAGGATTAAGGTTGAGTCATAGAATATTTTAGGATTTTGGTACTCAGTCACATATTAGGAACTCTTGGTAGATTCCAGGGATGACCCCTGGGAATCTTATTTCGAACTTTTCGAAACTTTTTTCATTTGTTTCTGTCTGTCCTGATTTCTGAAACATCTGTCCGTTATCAACTTTATTCTTCTCGGGATGAGTTTGTGGACCCCAGAGGAAAGGTATAAGTTGGACTTATATATCTTCTAGGTTGAGACGAGAGTATGATTTGCCAGTCTCATATCAGGTTGAGATTGTTTTAGATTATATTCCAATAATTTCCTTTTATCTTGACCTAGATAGTACCTTTGGACATCTCCTGAAAATTTTCTTCTGAATCCTATCCCGAAATCTGTTTCCGCTAGTTTCCATTTACTTATCTTTGATTCGTTGTTGAATTTTAAATCATGATGTTCGTTCGTTGTTGACTTCAATTTTGACTTTGTTTGAGATAAGTTTTAAGGATTGAGTTAAGATATCCTGATAAACATATTTGATGGAGACGATGGGAACGATAAATGTCTACTTTACTTATGGAGTTTGAAATTTATCGCAGTCATATTAGCTAGCCTGACAGGGACATGGAGCCTGATTTTGGATATACTATCCTAGTTATAGAATTTAGATTCTCTTGCAGCCATACCGGTTGGTGTGGTAAGGAATCTAGATGACATGATTATAGGTGTATACCTTAGTTATGGACTCTATCGTTTATTGCAGCTATGCTTATTGGCATGGCGTAAATTCTGGCAGCATGGTTTTGGATAGACGTGTATGGTTATCAGGTCGTATCTTAAATTGATTAACTTCTTTTTGACCAAATGATGAGGACAATTTATACCCTTATTTCTCGACTTATCATTCATTACTTTTCTCATTGTATGATGATTTTTTCATCTTGCCATCATTTTCCTTTGATTTGTTTAGCTATGTCTTGATTTCACCAATCACCTATCTCATATCTACATCTGTCATCTACACTTAAACACTCTGAAAATTTTGAAATTTTTATATCTCAATTTTTTTTTATTTCGATACTGTTAAGATTTTGATTCCCTTCTGTCCATGACCAATCAATTTTGGTCGTCTTATTTATCGTGCCAAAGAGTCTTGGTTGCTGACTAGACTCTAGATGACTTCAAATTCCTTTGTGACTTAGATTTTCATCCTTGGATGTTCGTGCCCAGCCTTCGTTGATCTTATTCTCCATCTTGCCCAAATTCTGATTACTCGAAAGTTGATCAACTTAGATCGTGTTGAGACAAATTTCTTTATCGTGGTTGAATTTCAATGCTATTAACTCTCGTGTATTGACTTCTGATTCTGAATCATGTTTGGATTTTGGACACTCGTGTCTAAACTCTTTCGACCTTGATTTCATTCCTGATTACATCCAAATTCCTTGTGATTAGTCGTGCCTAGATGATTGTCATGACTAAGACAACTTGGAATTTCCTTGACCGTGATTTTAACGATCATAATTATACATTTTATCTTGCCTCAAACTCGTGCCTAAAATTTTTGACTTGATTGTAATCGGACGAAGCTCAAGTTTGATTTCGTTATCATGCCTCTATCGTGCCAAGTGAACTTAGACTAATCTCAATTTTAATCACGTTCGAACTTGGATCGTATTTCATGATTTTATTAATCATACTCCTTAATCTTTGATCGGGCCTGTACGACTTTCGGGTTGATTTACATCAACCTAAGTTCTACAAATCACCCCGTACTTGAACTTCAATTATATCTTCGATTCTCTAAATCGTCTCTAAATTCGTGCCCCAAATGACTTGACTTATTTTGAATTAATTTTCTTGATCGTACAAAACTCGTCAATCTTGGATCGTCACCTTCTGGCAGATCTGGAGAGCTTGGGCATAGAGGTGATAGTTCCTGGGTTTGAGGAGCAGATGTGGGGTCTCCAGGTGCAGTCAGAGCTAATGGACAGAGTCAGGACAGCTCAGTTTGAGGATGAGACTCTGAGGGTCATCAGGGAGCAGGTCCGGGCAGGACTGTTGGATGAGTTCTCTATAGCGGAAGATGGGTCGTTGAGGCATGGTACCAGATTGTACGTGCCGAGCGGAGGACTTCGGAAGGAGGTTCTTCAGGAGGCGCATCGTTCTCAGTACTCTATGCATCCAGGAGCCAACAAGATGTATAGAAACTTGAGACATAATGTTTGGTGGTATGGCATGAAACGCGAGGTGGCTCACTTCGTTTCTAGATGCTTGGTGTGCCAGCAGGTAAAAGCCGGGAGGCAGAGACCCGGTGGATTGCTCCAGCCACTACCCATTCCTGAGTGGAAGTGGGAGCATATCACTATGGACTTTGTATCTGGGCTTCCGCGCTCTCCATGAGGGAAGGATGCGATTCGGGTCATTGTTGATCGATTGACCAAATCGGCCCACTTTTTGCCTTTCAAGGTGGGTTTGTCTACGGAGAGGCTGGCCGAGATGTACGTGCGGTAGATAGTCCGATTGCACGGGGTTCCAGTGAGTATAGTCTCGGATCGGGACAGCCGATTCACTTTCCACTTCTGGAGGAGTTTGCAGCTTAGCTTGGGCACATCGCTCAAGTTCAGTACCGCATACCATCCCCAGACAGACGGGCAGTCGGAGAGGACGATTCAGACCCTCGAGGATATGCTTCGTAACTGTGTCTTGGACTTCGGGGGATCTTGGGAGGACCACCTTCACTTGGTAGAGATTGCTTACAACAACAGCTACCAAGCCAGTATAGAGATGTCACCTTTCGAGGCTCTATACGGACGGAGGTGCCGTACTCCCTTGTCTTGGGATGATATCGGCGAGAGGGTTTTGCTTGGCCCTGAGATGGTAGCGGATGCTGCGGAGAAGGTCAGGGTTATCAGAGATAGACTTCGGGTGGCGCAGGATAGGCAGCGGCATTGGGCCGATAGCTACCGGAGGCCGTTGGAGTTTGAGGTATAGTTTAGATTTTTCTAGTATTTTAGTCTGATAGTGATTGTTTTAGATCAAGCTTTAAGCCTTGTGTTTTGTTCTAGGTTGGTTATTTTGTGTTCCTGCGGATTTCTTCGATGCGTGGCACAATTCGTTTTGGTGGCGGCGGGAAGCTTAGTCCACGATACATCGGACCTTTTCGTATCTTGGGCAGGGTCGGTGCAGTGGCTTACCGACTGGAGTTACCGCCTGCACTAGAGGGAGTGCACAACGTGTTCCACGTGTCGCAGCTGAGACGGTACGCGACAGATCCCAGTCACGTCTTGGACCACTCCGAGATCGAAGTGGGACCGACACTCAGCTATCCAGAGAATCCGGTTGAGATCTTGGACCGAAGAGAGAAGGTGCTCCGGAACCTGGTCATTCCCTTGGTTCGCGTTGCATGGAGGCACCACTCTCCAGGTGAGTCTACCTGGGAGAGAGAGGACGACATGCTGGAGCGATTCCCATATCTCTTCGAGCCTTGAGGTAAAATTCTTTCTTTTCCTTCCTTGTTCAATTCATGTTGCTGTGTTAGTTCTCATTCAATTTCGAGGACGAAATTCTTTTAAGGAGGGTAGATTTGTCACACCCAGTTTTCGAATTAGGGGTATTTTCGCCATTTTCCAAGTTTTATAATTTTTGGGAATTTTATTTGATTTTATAGGATTTTTAGGGATTTGTTTGATTTAGTTTGAATTTTATCCAATTTGGACTTAAGTTGGAGACCCGGGTAATCTGGACCCTAGTGGGACCCACATACTAGCTGGGCTTGGCCCACATGCCATCCTAACTAGGCTAGAAACCAATAAACAACACTCCCATGGCTTAACTAGTCATTAGAGGCTTAATTAGTCAATTTAGAGTTAAACCAAAACAAACCGAACCAAACCAAATCCAAACCAACCCAAACTAAGTCTATTGGGTGTGGAGGCCTAATGGGTCTCCACCCAAGCCCATTAAACCCCCCTCCTCTCTTTCCTTTACTACAAAGTAATCTCTCTCTCTTCATTTCACTCTTTTCTTTTGAAGCTTCTTCTTCCTCAAGGAAACCAATTATAGGTATGCTCATTAACCCCATTAATTTTCTCTCTTGCATTTATTCCTTCACAATAAATGTAGAGGAGACCATTCTCTACATTATGACCATAGCTTTTATAGGTTTTTCTAAAAATCTAGTTTAAGGATTTATTAGGAGTTTTCCTTTTTAGAGAGGAATATATATATACATGTGTATATATATATATATATTTTTTTTATATATACATGTGTATATATATATATATATATATATATATATATATATATATATATATATATATATATATATATATATATATATATATATATATATATATATATATATATATATGAGTGTGTGTGTCTATATATAATTACGTGTGTGTGTGTATGTATATATATAGGTAGGAGTGTGTTTGTGAGTTTATATATATATATATATATAGATAAGGAAGTGTGTATGTGTGATTTTAGAGGAAGAGAATGAGAGTTTGGAAGAGAAGAATAGAAGTAGAAGAAGAAGGAATAAGAAATAGCAGCAGCAGTAGGAAGTAGAGCAGCAGCAGTAGCATTAGCCATAGCACTAGCAACAGCAGCAGTTAGCAGGAGTAGAGCAGCAGCAGCAGCATTAGCCATAGCACTAGCAGCAGCAGCAATTAGCAGGAGTAGCAGTAGGAGCAGCAGTATACGGAGAATAAGAAGACGGAGAATAAGGAGAAGGAGACGAAGAATAAGAAGAAGGAGACGGAGAAGGAGACGGAGAATAAGGAGAAGGAGACGGAGAATAAGACGGAAAATAAGGAGAAGGAGACGGAGAATAAGACGGTGAATAAGGAGACGGAGAATAAGGAGACGGAGAATAAGAAGAAGGAGACGGAGAATAAGGAGAAGGAGACGGAGAATAAGAAGAAGGAGACGAAGAATAAGGCAGAGAATAAGAAGAAGGAGACGGAGAATAAAGAGAAGGAGACGGAGAATAAGACGGAGAATAAGAAGACGGAGAATAAGGAGAAGGAGACGGAGAATAAGGAGAAGGAGACGGAGAATAAGACGGAGAATAAGGAGAAGGAGACGGAGAATAAGACGGAGAATAAGGAGAAGGAGACGGAGAATAAGACGGAGAATAAGGAGAAGGAGACGCAGAATAAGGAGAAGGGAAAGAAATAAGAGAAGGAGAAGGAGAAGGGAATGTAGGAAATCAAATTAGAGAGGGTTTGTGAGTGAGTCGAATTTAGTTAAAGGGTAAATTAAGATATTGGCCTACGGCCAAGATATGGGTTTCAGAGTTCAAGATGGACTCGGATATGGGATGACTTCCAATGTTCTCATATGACCAAGGTTGACCTAACTAGACTTGTCTTGGCCTAGAATGGCAGAATATGATTTAATTTGATTTGACTTTACTTCCTAAACATAGTATTGATACAGTATTTCCACCTATAGGTCCTCGAGGCACTGTTCTTGGACTCAGTCGACTTATCCATCACATCACAGGCGAGTACATTCTCTGATAATATTTCTGTTTTATGATATCGTTTATGTTTCTTGTATTTAGTGTAGATACCCTTGTTCTCTTGACACATTGTTCACACGGATTGGTATTTTTCTGGATCCCGTCATGAGATGTTATTCCTCGCTTTCCTTGGTATATCTTGTGCAAGTCTTTCTTGTTCCTTGTGCATTGTATAGACACGATTCCTGCGAAGGTTAGCTACCCTCTCGGAGAATTGTATGTCATGATGTGTCATGGTTGGATCCACTATACTAGTCGGGGATGGGGAGCACTAGTGTAGATATGTGGTCATTATCTGCCTTGTTTATTCTTGTAGACCTTGAATGCTAGCCAATCCTACACTCCACGTATGATTGGCCTGATCAGTAGACCTTGTGCAGACCTAAGCCGGCCACATGTTGAAACTAGTACTCACACACCTAGATAGATGATTCTTGATTCTTGTACATGCCATGATCAGTTTACTTGCCTTGTTCTAGCTCTAGATTTACAGCTTACCTTGCCATGATACTCACATGTACATTTCATAATTTTTTGTATATTCTCTCTATTTACTGCTACATTTTCAATATCGTCTAATAAGAACTGTTATTTGAGATTTGTGCTCGTTCCATCCTGACTGGATATGTTGACAAAATTTTAGGAGTAGTTGTGCCCTCAGTATTAGACTACAGGATGTTGCTAGCTGGGGTGGTTCTCGGTATTCTTCACCGTGAGTTGTCTCTCCGGAGTTCTAGGTCTGGTAGTCATTTAGTTTATTATTGTTCCTTCTGTTTTATTCTTGTCTCATATGATCCTTGTAGATTCTAGTTATTTAGTGATATTGTTATTATTTCTTGTCTTATCTTTCTTAGTTTTCGTGATGTGACATGAGTACATTTCTAGTTATGGATCTTTAGATGTTGTAGTTAGTATAGGGTACTTGACAGCGCTCTACCGTCGATACTGCGGCGTAGGCTGGACGTGGCCCACGTATTCGTACTCGTATATCCGGGTGCGGGTCGTGAAAAAGAGCCCTTGTTCGATCCAAGTGTTGCCCCAAGCTTGTTTGATGGAGAAACATGAGGCTAAAGTAGCGGAGCTTCTGGTATTCGTGCAAGAGGAGATCACTTTCAGAAATTCATGTTTCGACAAGCTCACATGATATATTTTTGTTGAATTACTTTGCAAGAGAATACACTTTCAATGGTTAACCAATAGTTAGCTTTAACTGAAACTATTTTTCAGTATTACTGTTAAAAAGCACTTTGTTTTCAGCCGAATCTCGTGTTGGAACTTGATTGTGTTTGATTTTAGTTGAACTCGTCACCACCTTATACTTATACTGGGAACGATATTAATCTGATGCATCTTTTCTTGACATACTGATTTCAATTTGAATTCGAGTTAGATCTTAATCAGCTGGAGCCATCAAACTCCTTTAAGATTTACTACCTCTGTTAAAGATGTCAAATGGGGTTATATGATGGATTGTTATGAATTTTTTTTCTCATATGGAGTCTGATTGGCAACTTGGCAGTAACAACTATTGAACCAAGTTGTCCCAGCAACTTGGCAGTAACTGCAATAAAGTTAAAGATGGATGCTGCTTCTCAATATGCAACTTGTCCCAGCAACTATTGAACCAAGTTGTTCCAGCAATGTTTTTTCTTCTACCATTCAAGAAATTATAGTAATTTTTGACAATAAAAGAACCATATTGAAGCTCAAAAAAATTCCAATAACTATAAAATCTTACAAAATCAAAGGAAGAAAACAATTGCTCACAAGCTTTTACCGAACGATTTTTCTTCTTCTCAACTTGTCAGCGGATTCTCCGATTGTTTTTTTTTAAGTTGGAACCACCGAGAAGAAGAAGAAAAAGAGGATGAAGGAGAACAAGAGCAGCTGTGTGCTTTCCTTTCTCTGTTGATCTCCATTGTTTACTACAAGCAATAGTTGAGATTTGTTTAAAAGTAAAACTCAAAATTGCGTGGGGCCCACAATAGTTCCCAAGTCAGCAAAGCGCCTGCACATAGCCTGCATAAGACGATTCAAATAGCACGGTTGAAGGTTTATTGTTATTGTTATTATTATTATTATTATCATTATGAACTACTCCAAATATTGTTGGCTTTCTTTTTATTTATTTGTCTAGAACATAAATTTTATTTTATTTTGGCTTCAAACATCTTCAGTTTTATTAGTATTTCATTATAACATATATTATTTGGGATATTATATTTATTGTTAGTATTTTATTTCTTGAATTTTGTGTAGGTAGTACTATTTTATTATCGTCGATGAAGAAAAAAATTATTAAGCTTTGAGGGCACTAGAGCGGTCAAGTGGGCCGGACCTCTCAGGCCCATGCACTATAGCTGGTCAGATCGGACCTTAAATGGTGAAAATATGAGTCCAGCCCGGCATGTGGTCCACGATAAGGTGGGTTTCGAACCGGGCCGGACTAGGCATCGGTATATTCTAAGTAGATATTTTTTTAAAAAAAAAATTCTGAACTTCAACTCCTCTTTAAATTCTGAACTAAATAACATGAATCTCAATGTCTAACTTCAAGCATGAGAGACGCATCTACAAAGTTGACAAATGATACATTAAGCTAAGTCTAGAGAAATAAAAATCAGCACAACAATATTGCTAAGTGTTAATACAAAAAGAAAGAAATCTTAGAAAAAGATTTGCTTAATTATCTAATGTTTGCTTTCGCGAAAAAAAGAGAGAGACCATTTAGGAAGGATTTTTTTTCAAACAAGAAGGAGGCGAAGCAACTCATAATGGCCTAATTCTTCCATTATGGGGAGATGGAGGGATCGTACCATTCGATTCCTTTTTACATTTTTTTCAGAGGTCCGCAAAAAACAACAATTCATACTATTTCTCTAATCCTCCCTCCCCGAAAGAAAGAACATGCAATTATTTTGTTCTTTCCACAAGGACCAAGAGATATTCATAAGAAGAATACTTGGCATAAATAACCTCACTTAATTCTCTGTCTTGGTCTTTGACCCCCTCCCCATCTATCTCATCTCGACTACAACATTCTTAAGTTTTTAAGCTAAAAATTAACTAAATATAGAGAGCATCATTCGACATGCTCTAACAAACACTAATAATTCACATACCCATGAGATTTTTTCTTCATTCTATGATTTATACATAAATTATACCATAATCGTTTCTGAGCATGTACAAAATGTGCGATCGCGCAGTGCCCAAAAAAATTGGAATGCCCAAAAACTTTTAACCTCTTTATATATTACTAATGTGGAAAAAATTCTATTTTAGTTATGTTGATTAACCTCAAATCATCAGGTATTTGTCATCAAAATATCTAATAGACACACACTAAATGCTTCAAATATTTTCTCTGGTTAGCGATCCATTAAGTTGTGTGTTGATGATCATGTCTTATTTTAGTTTGTCCCTTAATCAAGGCTATCAACATTATGATTTATATGCTTAAACTTTGAAATTATAAAGCAACTTACAAGAAGAAGGAAAAAAAAATAAGTATTTCGTACGTTTTCACGTATAAATCATTATATATATATTTTTTAATTTTATGAAGGGAGATATGAATTGCAGATTCGTAATAACTGAAAATCAATAAGTCCACAGACCGAACGGGAACCGCACGCGTGAATCAAGGACATGTGGCAGCCCACCATAGGTCTGAGTTGGGACCCACCCTCCTAATATTGTCAGGGTTCAGTTCGAACCAATAGGAGGTTACTATGTGTCCTCCGTTCACGTGTACGATATTTTTCGTACACGTGTACGATATTTTTCGTCGGCCTGTGTAGCAGACTTGTTTGGAAAGACTGCTTAGACAATTTATGTAATATTGGAATCTCTGGATCTTTTTCAGATCCATATACTGCAATAATCATCATAATCATAACTTATAGACATAAATTGGGCCTGACAATGATTCGGCCAATAACCAAGCATCCATTGCTGGGCTTAACAAGCCCATATCAATTTGCAGCTGATGGACCATAATTGGGAATAGTGTCAACAGATCAGGTCCACATTGTGATTGATTGGTACCCAAACTAGTAATCCCTCACATGGAGGTTTTGGACACATCCTATTCATATGCTTCGATAGGATTTGTCTAGGCCCCGCGTTAAAAAATGGACGTAAATCATTTTAAAAAATTAAAAAGTTGATAAAATAATAACTAAATAACTACCTAAATATTCTACTAATTATTTAAAAAACATAACCAAGCATGTAACCATCTAATATTATATATTTATAATTAAATAATTCTAAATCAAGTGGTTAAAGTGGGAGGCATTTTCTTGATTTCTTGAGTTCAAATCCTAGGAATGATATTTTATATAATAATTTATATTTAATTTTTTAATCTTTTTTTACGCATATGCGATGCACATGCATATATATATATATATATATATATATATATATATATATATATATATGAGCCATCCCACGTGGCTTCCATCTGTACCAATAAAAGTATAGTGACTTGGAAGAGAAAATTTAAATAGATATAAATAAAAGATCTCGTAAAAGATTTGATAAATAATAACTTACCATATCTTTACTTAAAACTTACCAAATAAGATTGCCTAGTAATTTAAATATAAATAATGACATTTGTCCCTCCAAATTAAAATTAAAATTAAATATAATATTAACATTAAAATTAATATATTAATATTAACATTAAAATTAAATTAATATTAACATTAAAATTAAAATTAATATTATTATTAATATTAACATTAAAATTAATATTAACTATAATATTAACAATAATTAACATTAATATTAATATTAATATTAATATTAATATTAATATTGACATTAGTATTAACATTAACATTAACATTAACATTAACATTAACATTAACAATAATATTAAAATTAAAATTAATTTAATATGTAGATTAAAATTAATATTAAAATTAAAATTAATATTAACATTAAAATTAACAATAATATTAACATTAATATTAACACTAAAATTAATATTTATATTAAAATTAATATTAATATTAGCATTAACATTAACATAATTATGGGATCTTTTATTTCTATCTATTTAAATTCTTAGGTAAATATATTTGGTAAGTTCCTAGGCAAAGATATGGTAAGTTATTATTTGTCAAATTTTTTATGGATCTTTTATTTCTATCTATTTAATTTTTTTTTTCAAGTTACTATATTTTTATTGGTCCACATGGAAGCCACATGGAATGGCTCATATAAGAGTATGAGCTTATGGCTCATATCCCGTTTTCCATATATATATATATATATATATATATATATATATATATATATATATATATGGAAAATTCTACAATACATCCACCCTTTTGGGATGTATCGATACATCCCAAATATGAACCATTGGATGTTGATCCAATGGTTCATATTAAATTCAGATTAATAATACATGAGATATCATTTAATGCTGTTTTTGACTTTTGACCTCTTATTAACTTGCTATAGCAGGTCATTCTTCATGCAATTGTTTCAATAAACACCCTACATTAACTCATATTTACTTTCTCTTTCACCCATCCAATTTAATATTTTGTAAAACTACACTGATGCTCCGATAGCTGGTGGCAATCTAGATGATGACACCGACGACGACATGGACGAAGATCCTGTATCCAATGTAGATAATAGTAAGGAAAGAATTCAGAGAAAGAAGAGGGGTATAAAGCCGATAAAAGCTCGTTCTCTCAAATATCTTCTTTGTGTAAATTAAATCCAAGGAGGACACAATCCCAAATTTTAGTTATTGGTTAGCAGAGTCTGCTTAGTTGTTGTAAAATTGTGGTGTTGCTTTTGTAATATTTTCATCTTTAGTCTCATGTTTTCTATGAATATGTGTTATGTCATGACCCGCACCCTAGAGTAAGGGCACGTGACGTGGGTACGTCCAGCCTA
>JANAVB010007032.1:0-101050 GCA_029216955.1 Iris pallida
CTCCCCCTCAAGATGGGCGATAGATATTGATCATCCCCATCTTGTTACATAGCTTCGACAGACTTAATAAACTAAGACCCTTAGTCAGACAGTCTGCAACTTGTTCTTCTGAGCAGACATGGTCAATCTTCAGTATCCCTTGTTACAGCTTCTCCTTGATGAAGAATCGATCAATCTCGATATGCTTCGTTCTGTCGTGCTGAACTGGATTGTTAGCTATGCTTATTGCAGCTTGACTATCGCTCAAAGACGTAATGGTGCTCCCTTATCCAGCTGCAACTCTGTCAGCAATGCTTTCACCCACAGCAATTCTGACACTCCCAGAGCTATTGCTCTGTATTCTGCTTCAGCTATCGACCGTGCTACCACTGACTGTTTCTTGCTTCTCCATGAGACCAGATTCCTCCTACAAAAATATAGTATCCCGTGGTAGACCTTCTGTGGTCTATGCAGCTCGTAGTCTGCATCACAGTATTCCTCAACTTCTATGCGTCCATTCTTTTTGAACCATAGCCCCTTTTCCGGCGTTCCTTTCAGATATCTTAAGATCTGAAATACTGCTTCCATATGACCCTTTCTTGGATCATGCATGTAGCGACTCACTACACTCACCGCAAATGAGATATCAGGGCGAGTGTGTCCTAGATAAATCAATCTCCCTACAAGTCTTTGATATCTTTCACGATCAACGGGCTCTCCTGCTTCTGCTCCCAACTTGCACTTCTGGTCAATTGGAGTGACTGCTGCTTTGCATCCCAGCATCCCTGTCTCCTTCAGCAGATCTAGTGTGTATTTTCTCTGTGAGAGAACAATTCCTTGTTCGCCTTCACACACCTCGATACCTAGAAAGTACCTCATCGCTCCTAAATCCTTCACTTCAAACTCCTTCGCGAGTTTTGACTTCAGCTTTGTGATCTCGACTTCATCATCACCTGTGATCACTATATCATCCACATATACAGCAAGTATAGTGATGTGGCCTCTTGCATGCTGGAGAAAGACCGTATGATCTGCATTTGTTTGACGGTATCCCATGCCTGTAACAGCCTTTCTGAATCTGTCAAACCAGGCTCGAGGAGATTGCTTTAGCCCATATAGCGACTTCTTCAGTTTACACACCTTTCCTTGCGACGTCCCTCCGTTTGATTCCGTCGCGTAGCACCCTGGCGGGAGCTCCATGTATACTTCTTCTTGCAGGTCCCCATAAAGAAAGGCATTTTTCACATCCAGCTGGTACAGCTTCCACCCATAGTTCGCTACAATGGAGACCAGAGTTCTCACGGTGCTCATTTTTGCTACTGGGCAAACGTCTCATCATAGTCTATGCCATATGATTGTGTGAATCCTTTTGCAACCAACCTCGCCTTGTATCGCTCGACCTTTCCTTCTGGCGTCTCTTTTACTGTGTACACCCATTTACATCCCACAGCTTTCTTCCCTTTGGGTAATGGAACCAGCTCCCATGTCTTATTTTTCTCCAGTGCCCCAAGTTCTTCCATCATTGCAGCTTTCCACCTTGGATCTTTCTTTGCTTCCTGCCAACACTTGGGCAACGAAGTAGAGTCTAACGATGCAATGAAGGCTCGATAATTCGAAGAAATGTTAGAATAAGACAAGAAGTTGGCAATGTCATGTTTGTAATCATCAAAACGAGCAGGAGCCTTACCCGCATTGATGCGAGAAGATCTCCTTAAGGGAGCAATAGGTGGTGGAGAGATCATACCATCCGAGTCGGAGAGATCCACATCAGAATCCGAGTGATTCAGTGCGGGGGCAACATCTTCAGGAGTTGGAGCAGGAGTAGACGAGGGACTTGGTACAGTAGGCACAGGGCACGACATAGGCACAGTACTGGACTTCTGTTGTCTCCTTCTGTAGACTTGGAGCTCCTTTTCCCTTGTCTGTTGCTCCCCCTGCGTAACATATGTATCTTCTTCTTCATTCTCTGTATCTGAGTCACTGTGCTCTCCCCCTTTCATCCAGTTTTCGACAACCGGACACGGAACCGATCCGACGACCACATTTGGGCTTATTATCTCCTCCTCACATCTAACAACATCTGTGTTAGATGTGTCACCAAATGCTGAACCTTCATCCGAACCATAGTATGGTTCGAGTTCTCTGAATGTAACGTCCATGCTTACAAACATTTTCCGCTCGACTGGACTCCAACAGGCATAACCCTTCTGAGTCGCCGTGTAACCGACAAAGACACATTTAACTGCCCTAGGATCCAATTTGCCAACGCCTGGCCTATTATCCTGGATAAAGCACACACATCCAAAAACTTTGGGTGGAACAGTGTATGTAGTTGCCCCAGTAAGCATCTCCAATGGTGTCTTCCAGTCCAATACTTGAGATGGCATTCTGTTGATGAGATAAGAGGCCGTCAATATAGCCTGCCCCCATAAGTGTTTCAGGACATTCATAGCCAGCATCATCGTCCGTGCGACTTCCAGCAGGTGTCTGTTCTTTCGTTCCGCCACACCATTTTGAGCCGGAGTATAAGCACATGAAGTTTGATGAAGTATTCTATGAGTGAAAAAATACTCAGCAACCCGCTTATTAGTATACTCCGTCCCATTGTCGGACCGGAAACACTTAATTGTAGCGCCATATTATGTTTCCACCCGTCGATGAAAGTCCTGAAAGGCCTCAAGGACGTCACTTTTATTCTTCAGAAGGTAGACCCATGTCACACGGGTATAACAGTCAATAAAGGTGACGAACCATCGAAAGCCGTTAATCCCGGTTGTAGGACAAGGGCCCCATACGTCCGAATGTATCATATCAAAAGCAGCTGAACTCCTATTCCCCGTGCTCACATACGAGCTTCTGGTATGTTTTTCCAAAGCACAGGCATTACAAAATAACTTCTCTTTATTAGCCCTTTGATATAAGGACGGATACATTCGACCAATAACTTGAAAAGAGGAATGACCGACACGCTGGTGGTGGAGTAGCAAGTCGGCTTCAACACTGCGACAGGAAGCTTCCGGTGGTGCGTCTGCTATCAAGGATGCCAATGCGTTGTCCAGTCCAGTCCTGTCTAAATACCACAGCCCCTTATGCCATGTGCCAGTCCCAAGTCGTCGTCCTGTCCCTTTCTCCTGAAAGTCACCTGAGGAATGTCAAAGGAAACAATACAGTTAAGATCAAGTATAATGGCACTAATGGATAGAAGATTGACAGGAAAAGATGGAGCATGAAGGACATTGGTTAGAGTGATGGAATGGGTGCATGCGACAGTGCCTTTACCCATTACAGGGCTGGATGTACCATCAGCGGTCTGAATACTCTCCGACAATGGTAGGTGAGTATATTCCCGAAACGCACCACGGGACCCCGTGACATGGCGAGATGCCCCAGAGTCCATAATCCATCCTGGCTGATGGATAGATGCAAGAGCACGTGCAGAATCATTGGTGCTGGTTTGGGCAAAGCAAGTGATGTGATCTTCCGAGGATGAAGACGCCCCAGGACTGTCGGCCGAACCCAGCTTTGTGCCTCGCAACTTCTCAAGGAACTCCCGCTCAAGCGGGGTTATTTCAGCCAGTTGATTCTCTTCCCCTTCCTCCGCCAGATTTGCTTTGTGTCCGCCCCTTCTACCAGCATATCCTCCTCTTCCACCACGTCGGCCTCCACGACCCCGTACTCGATCATTAGACTGATTGCGTAAGGGTTTTGGACAAAATCGGATGTAATGTCCGGAGTCACCACAATTGTGGTAAATACCACCCATAGATGGAGATTGATTGAAGGCAGCAAGGGCAGACTTGTCAACCGAGGCTTGCTCCCCCGGTAGGATCCCTTGTTGGGCATCAACTTCAGTCGAGCTTCTTCCTGTGTCATAACAGCGATAGCTTCTTCCAAGGTCGGAAGCGTGGGTTGGGATAGGAGGATATTCCGTCTCTGCTCAAATACAGGGTGTAGTCCCTTCAGGAATTTCATCATACGCTGCCGGGAAATATAAGCTAGGAACGTCTGAAAGTACTTTGCGAATGCCGGTTCGACTTGTGCATCTTCCATCCCAAGAGGATCATAATGATCCAGATCAGACCAATACTTCTTCAACAGGGCCGCGTACTCAGAGATGGTACGTTCGTCTTGGGCCACCCTATCGAGTTCATCTTCCAGTTGAAAGACTAGCATAGGGTTGCCGGAGCCGGAGTACATATCTTGTAGAGTTTTTCATATATTAACAGCAGCCTACATTGCCTTGACATTGCCCGACACCTGGTCGGTTAAAGAGGCAGTCAACCACCCAGCCACGACGTTGTTGACAATCTCCCAAACAGCAAATTCCTTAGCGGAGTGATCGGCTGGCGCCTTGGCTTGGCCAGTGACATAGCCAACCAAGCCACGTCCCTTCAGTGTCCGCATCGCCTGCCGCGACCACTTCAAGTAGTTGGACGTTCTTTCCAACTTCGTCTCCAGCTTCTCCAATTTTCCCATTTTGTAAGGGGACGGATCCACATCAGTATGGATCACACGTGGGGTTACCTCGGTTAATCTTTTGGATAAGATATCATCAACCAAGGCCTTCATCTCGTCGGCCGTCAGTTTGCCACTGATCGAATCTATGGCTTCTTCAACTGTGAACCCGATTCGTCGTCTTCGTCGGCTTCTTGGACGTCGGAGTCGGCAACTTCTCCAACTTCGTCGTCTTCGTCGTCTTCTTCGACGTCACAGACTTTACGAATGCGCTACTAACTTGGCCAACACCGGCGCGCGCATGTAAAGTGAACACGTCAGGACACTAGAGAAGACATGATCAGTCTCTGTATAGATCCAGATGTGAAGGAGGAATAACAAAATAAACATTTGTTAGTTCCAAACGGCGCAATCTAGGAACAGAGTCGGTGCAAATAAAGCATTTGACATCTCGACTGTCTTCGAAATACGCCTTTTATTTATTTATTTATTTATTTTTTTAAAATAAAAAAAACTAGGGTTAGGGTTAGGGTGTGGATGGGGCTGCTAGGGCTAGGGTTAGGATTTCCATGTCAGGAGAGGGAGGAGAGGGGGGGCAGGAGAGGGGTTGCTGGCGGCAGGTGGGGGGGTGGCAGGGGGTGGGGGGGTCGGCGACTGCGGGAGAGGGGGGGCGGGGTGCTGCGGGAGAGGGGGGCGGGGTGCTACGGGAGAGGGGGGGCGGGAGGTTGCTGGGGTTTCTGGAGGGACGGCAGGGGGTGGGGGGGTCGTCGGCTGCGGGAGAGGGGGGGGGGGTACTGCGGGAGAGGGGGGGCGGGGTGCTGCGGGAGAGAGGGGGCGGTGTACTGCGAGAGAGGGTCTGGAGCGCGGGGGTCGGGGGGGGGGGCTGGAGCGGGTCGGCGGCTTGGGGGGGAGGGAATTTTTTTTGTGGAGAGAGAGAGAGAGAGAGAGAGAGAGAGAGAGAGAGAGTTATGGCTCTGATACCATGTAGAAAGTAATGGTTCGATGATTTTATTGATGGACTACTTCACTACTTATAGGGAGTCTAGCTCCTCTACATACTACATATTCCGATGTGGGACTAAAAGTCCCTTATTGACTCTCAACACATATAACATTACACGACCATGCAATTGCTGTGGGTTGCTACTTAATCTATCTACTAAAAGAAAGATGGAGGATCAATACTCTCCTTCTCTTTCTTCCAGGATTCGATATGAATGCGTAACTCGATGAATGCTAGCAACGAAAACCATCGAAAACGTCCATGAAAATGCATTCATAAAACCAACAATGAAAGCAACAACAAAACCCGCATAAAAAATGAACATTGGAAAGACTTAAGGAAGCGACCCTTATATAAAGTTATTCTCCAAGACACGATCCACTACATATGAGACTTGATTCCCCAAAAAATGGTCTTAATTCAATCTGTCCCAATCAATCGATTCCGATAGAATTGCCAATACAGTGTATCCGGTTGGGGAGCGAGGCACTACATATGGTACATAATTAGTCAATACCATGTGGCGGGTCTTTGGTATTTTGGGAGCAGGGCCTGACATTTGTGATAGAAACATTCAAGATATATTTATTCTCTTGCCTTTCCTCCTTCCTAAAATATATCAAAGGTTATTTTTTCCCATCTCAAATATAGTTTATTTTGGAATATATATATATATATATATATATATATATATATATATATATTTATAATTAGTCAATACCATGTGGCGGGTCTTTGGTATTTTGGGAGCAGGGCCTGACATTTGTGATAGAAAGATTCAAGATATATTTATTCTCTTGCCTTTCCTCCTTCCTAAAATATATCAAAGGTTATTTTTTCCCATCTCAAATATAGTTTATTTTGGAATATATATATATATATATATATATATATATATATATATATATATATATATATATATATATATATACTGGAACCAGGTAAATTATTTTTGGAATCGCTCCCACTTGGATTCGAACTCCTGACCACTCGGCCCGCATGCATCTCTCTTAACCAGTAGGCTAGAGATCATCTGCTATATATATATATATATATATATATATATATATATATATATATATATATATATATATATATATATATATATATTTCATGTAGTTGTTCACGATTTTTTCTAAAGTTTAAGAAAATATTTGAAAACTAGGTTTAGGGAAGTGAATCCCGATTTAAGTAAATTTACTTTGTGAAGTTAGAGTTTCACTCGACTAGGTTATATTTTCCTCAAATTTTCTTTTCTTGGCTTAAGTAAAATTAAATTGAAGCTTGTAACTCCACATATAAAATAAAAAAATTTTATTTATCTAATTCTACATTATAATACGGTGTCCTTGTATTCTTATTTTCTAGAAATGTAAATTTAGTCTGTGGAGGTGTAGCCTGTTGGGTATACTTGGGGTCCCGTGGGGATGGGCATTACTCGAATCTTTTTCTTGGCGTTGCTCGTCGACCCGGAGAAAATAACACCTTAAAAGAAAATGATTTGGGTTGGGCCAAAACAAGCAGAGAAAAAAAAAAAAGATTTGGGTTGGGGCAAAACAAGCAGAGCGAAAAAAAAAAAAAAAAAGAAAGAAAAGAATTGGGTTGGGCCAAATCAACCAGATCGAGCGGGAGTCGGTGGAGGGAGACCCCAAATTCAAAAACAAATGTTACCGTTTCCAAATCTCAATCTCTCTCTCTCTCTCTAATTTCCTCTAATTGTGCTTACAATGAGTACGCGTGCGGCTTCGTCGTCGTCGATCGTCGGCGATCGGCTCACGCCCATTCGCGCCGCGGTCTGGGTGAAGGAGAAGGAGAGCGATGAGACATCGTTGTATAGGAAGCTACTCTACAGGACGCTCTTCGGCCACCGGACTCGGAGCAGGCCCGCTTCCGAAGACGGTGAATGTCTGGGTTTCTCCTCCTCCCCATGCTGTAGGCCCAAGAATCCTGCCCGCCACGTGCCCGACAGAATGCTCGACGCTCCCGAGCTCGTCGACGATCGCAATCTCAACCTGCTCGATTGGGGGAGCAGCGGCCTTCTGTCCATCGCTCTCGGGGAAAGGGTCCACTTCTGTAACTCTGCTGCTGCTGCTGTGCCTGAGGCAATCGAGGTGGCCGAACCGGTCACGAGCATCTGTTGGGCACCAGACGGGGAACGTATTGCCATCGGGCTGCGCAACTCCGAGGTGCAGCTGTGGGATGTGAGGTACTCAACTCTGTTGACAACTCTGAGACGGGGATCGCCAGTCGGAGCTCTTGCTTGGAACAACGAAAGCATCCTGACGACGGGAGGAGGCGATGGGAAGGTGGTTAACAATGATGTGAGGGTGTCGGCGTCTCAGGTTGTGGGGACGTTCCAAGGCCACATGAAGGAAGTTTGCAGCGTCAAGTGGTCGGGTAGACAACTGGCAACCGGAGCTAATGACAATATTGTCCACATATGGGACCTGTCCATGGCCTCCAACTGCTCTGGGAACCGGTGGGTCCACAAGTTCACAGATCACAAAGGAGGTGGCATTAGGGCCCTCGCCTGGTGCCCTTTACAAAGGAACTTGTTGGCTACTGGTGGGGGCCGTGCTGACAGGTGCATCAAGTTCTGGAGCACGAGCACAGGGTCTTGTCTTAGTTCCGTGGATGTCGGCTCCGAAGTGTGTGCCTTGTTGTGGAACAAGAGGGAGATGGAGTTGTTGAGCTCTTGTGGAGACGGTCAGAGCCCGCTCACGGTGAGGGACTACCCTTCCATGGTGGAGACCGCGACGCTCTCTGGTCACATCGGCCGAGTTCTTTATATGGCACAGAGTCCGGATGGATGTACTGTAGCTACGGCTTCAGGAGGGATGGATGAATCGCTGATATTATGGAAGGTATTTCCCCACTTGCCACAACCTCCAAAGACTCCATTTGATAATTTTAGTTGCACTCAAATTAGATGACGAGCGAGGGGTTTGAAATTTGAGTAAAATGTGTTGATAGAGAGCTAGAAAGCACGAGTCTTTAATCGATTGCCCTCGCCCCCAAAAACACACACACACACACACACACACACTCAAACACACACATAAATTTGACACATAAACACAAAAACATGACATAGACACACACAAAGGAAGTAATCGTAAGTACATCCGAAGCCTACATAACTTCTTTTTTTCTTTTTCAAATAAATTCACCTTATCATGAGAATGTCCATTATATCTAGATAGAAGTAATTGGAATTATGAATATGGAGTCTGTGTTGAAAAAGGAACTCTGCTTCATTTTTCAAACCAAAGTCAGCGGATAGTGCTACTGTAAGACCAAAGGCTGATATGGCAGTTTCGATGAACGATGTGGATTCTGCTTTCCAAGGGGCTGGACAAAAGGCGTATCCTTGTATTTTGAAGTTTTTGTATAGTAGTTCTCTTTTTATGCTTTAGAGTAATTGTGAATTTTTAAACCTTACACATTCGTTCATCATATTGGCTTTTACTATTCGTGGCAAAAGTTCACGTAGGGATAATTTACTAACACAGTTTTCTGTTAGTTGGCATAGGCTATTTTTGAGAAATTTACTTGCTGAAAAGAACCTAATATGCAGGAGTATATGTACTACATTCAGGAGCAAGGATATTAAAACATGATTTTTTTTTTAACATGACTTATAAATGAGAGTTCGGTGTCCTACTATTTTGTGATACCTTCTGCAACCATTTTGCACGATAGCATTATTATTATCAAGTAAAAACAAATTTCGAACCGGGAATTGTTAACTTGCGAAGCTAGTGAGCTGAATGCATTATTTCCTCATGATTGCGCATTGCAGCTATAATTTCAGATGAAATCATTTCAGTTTTCTTGGATGCAAAGTTCAAAGAGAACAACGTGATGTTTTTATCAGGAAATTCTTATTTTTAACTGCTTGGGTTGTAGACATGCCGTATAGGAATACAAATACACTGTTATACTTGCTGAACAGAAGGAAAAGGAACAAATTCTAAACTTGGGAGCACATTCAAGCCTGGACTATTAGAAAGATCGTAATGTCGTGTACTGAAAACATGGAGACAACTGCAATTATAAAAATAAAAGTTAAGTGATCATGAGTTATTAAAGCACTTTTGCGAGTAGAGATAATGGTAGTGATATAAAATTTGTGATTTTGAAGAAGCTTGTAATGGCTGTTAACAAGCTGTAATTTAGAGAGAGATCTGGAACAATGTTAGTTCCCCATGATTACTGTTTTAAAAGTTTGTTGTTGGTCCTTCTGTCAATGGAACAAGATGCATATATTATATTTCTTGACAACATATAGTGGGTTGGAGATATGGCGTATTGAAAATTTTCTCCCGGTTCCTGTTCCAAAGTCTTCTTAAGGAAAATTCTTTACAGGAGATTCATGTCATTTTGAAGGTACATCGCTAGGCCTTACCATAAAATTATATTGATTTGGTTTATTTTTGGAATATCTACATTTTGACTATATGGTTATTCAGCATGGCATAGTTGCCTGTTATGATCAGTCCTTGGTTGAGATTTTATCAAAATGTTTATTGTCCAGCCTTCACTTGTTATATTAACTTTAGTGAATATAAGAACTTGTCTGCCATAAATTTATTACCTCTGTCAACATGTGAAAATATTGTTACCTTGCCTATGCTATTATTTTCTAGGTCTTCATCTTATGACACTGCCATAGATCCTATAAGAAAATTGATCCTTAGTTCTTACCTTAGGCACTTTAGTCAAAGAGATTATTATTTTAGCATAGCTGTGCTAACAATTCCTGTTAATTTCTTTTTTTAATTTTCAGTCATTTGTTCAGTGCGGCAATATCTATTGAAGTCAATTTCATACTTATAGGTGGCTTCATGCATATGATTTTCAAGTAAAATTGTGTTACATGGATATGTAATTCTAGCTACTAAAGTACATCGCTAAGTTCCATCTCTTTTTGCAGACCCACGTTATTCACATTCTTTTTGGATATGTGATTATAGTTTTGTTCTATAGCTTCCTATATGGTTCTTCATTGCTGTATATTCACAAAGTACCAAATATTTAAAAGTTCAAAGAGATGCATATTTTGCTTAACTGTACCTGCTATATGATGCTACTGATGACTTTGATTAGTTCCTTGTAATGCCAACAAACTTGCGTTGCATATTATTGAACGAAGCACCTCTCATTAGTCATTAACCCACCATCTGATGTGACATGTATCAACTGTAAGGAACCATATAAAACGGTATGTGAGTAGACTCTAAATACCTGCAGTTTTGTGCATGTAGAAACTATTTGATGAATTAGATGAGACATTCTGAACAAAACTGGCATGCGTATGTGCAGTACAAGTACAAACAACGCTACTACCCTGCACTTTTTATCACCTATCCTCAAACTCATGTGGGTACCTGTGGAAAGATTCCCTTGAAGGTTATGACATGCCAAACCATATCGGTATATACTGAAAACTATGATCTGGATAGAATTTTGGACGTTCTGGTGCATACATTTGATGGAACACCCCATAAATTGTAATTATTGGGTCTGTGTATCTATTTATCAGTTTACCAAATCGTCCTCCATTAGTATAACATCCAAGAAGAATATGTAAGTCATTTGATCAAGTCATACATGAATGGAGTATTTCTAGGCAGAGCCATCTAATGCTTGTGAGGTGCCAATAGATGGTTGTCATTGTAACATTAAAATTATTTTTATAGAACCACAATATGATGGCAAGTAGAAGCAATAATCAAGTGCACATATATTATGTTATATACCTGCTGGTCATAGACTCCTTTTATCCAGCACCTGTTGACATCAAACATTTTAGATTACAAATTTCATTCTAGATTTATTCTTTTGTCTTAAATGCCGACTATTTCATATTCTTATTTGATTCTTTGTGCTTGCCTGTTAGTAATGTGTATGCTCTTTGTGTAATTCTGTGTATTTATCTAGAGCCCTTGTGAGCCAAATTACCATTGGGTAAATATTCCCGCTGCAGGATTCAACAGATGCTGTTGTAGATGAAGATAATGTGGAGCATGATGGGAGTGGGAGTTGGCCTTTTATCCATTACGTAGATCAACTCCTTCATGATATGTTTGATCCCAGTAAGGTTCCTGTGTCCTCTATTTCAGCAGCATCTATATCATTGGTTAGTTATACTATATTTACCTTCTACTGTCTGTTTTCTGGCTTTCAGTTTGGGAAGTTCGTCATGGTGCCATAATGGCTTTGAGAGAAATTTTAACTCATCAAGATGCTTGTGCTGCGGCATTTTTTCCTGATCTGGACTCAGATATGTTCTTAGATGATGTGGATGACAAGGCGCAGATAGAGTCAGCAAAGGGAGCTAGAGATATTGATTTAAACATACAATTTGCAGTGGAGGGCATGAACCAGACCTGAAGAGACAGAAAGCATGCAATTACCCGGTTCTTTCTACAAGCTTAATTGGTTCACCGGCTATAGGGACAACCCATGATGTTGATATGAAAGTGGATGTTGGTCAATGTAATGCAGATTACACATTTGTTAATAGTAGCCCTGCCATTGCTCATGCCAGGTGGAACCAGAGTTATATGGAAGGGTCTTATAATCAGTGTAAAGTGGAGGAGGCGGCATCACTTGAATCTTCTGTTGAAGATAGAGGTCCATTTTCACAGACGAGTTTTCTTGCAGATCTCCCTGATAATGCCAGACTCACGAAATTGTTAAAAATAACCAGGCAATCAATGACCAAGAATTGAATTTTTTTACAAGATTGTGCTATCCGCTTTCTATGCGTGCTCTCTCTAGAACGGTGTGTTAAAGGCTACTGCCAATTATATAGTTATTATCTCTTTAGAAATGTGAAAGTTTATATATTTAGCTTAATTATCCTCAATTCTGTTCGACCATTAAATGAACATTCTCTGCTCGGTGCTCCTTTTGGATTTTGTTGTTCATGTGCTACTTTGCCCAAAAAAACTGGTCCTCTAGACCATTTTTCTATAGACAAATTTGTCATCATCTTATGGCATTTACTTGTTTTTTCTTGTAGTTTTGGTGATTATGTCTCCGACCAGGTTGTTGCCCCTGTCCGTGAAACTTGCGCTCAAGATCTTGGTGTTGTAAATATGCATCCATTATTAGTTCATAACACATTACAAGTTCTATCGCAAATGCAGGTAGTAGGTGTTATGGATGGTTAATAGTCATATGTAATTAATGATGACTGTATAATGTGTTCCATTTCTTTCTTTTTTTTATATTTTTTTTCCTCTTCAGTACAGACAAGAATGGGAAATTCGTCACGGGTGCCTTCTTGGGATGAAGTACTTGGTTGCAGTTCGGCCGGTATGATATTGCACAACTACCATTGTCTTTATTGATCCTGTCTGTGCCCCAAAGTTTCAAATTATATTTTATGTTCTTCTACTGATATCATCTGTTGTTTTTCGTTACCAGTAGTTATGTTATTTTGGGTTACAGCTTTTTTGGCAAGGGTAGACCTATACGTTCAAAAATATTGCAGCTTTCCATTCTTCCTATTTTTCCTTGTGTTGTAATTATGATGTTGATTTAGCTTAGAACTGTGTATAAAGTCATAATTGCTCGATGATTTTTTTTTTTGGTTCTGCATGTCGCTGTCTTTCCTTCATCTAGGAAAGATATTGTAGCCATTTGTCTGAAGATCTTAGCACCAATCAACTTTGTTGGACAATACTTAACACCATAATTTGCTGTACTATATCTCTTATTATTTTACTTTTAGAAGTTGCTATGAAACAAAATCTGTGGTTTCTTGTTTTTGACGTGAGACCATGAAATCCTAGAACTAGCATAAGAAGATTGTTGCTTTACTTAGTTTTATAGAAGGATGAAGGTCAGAATATGCAGTTTTGACTATTTGCATTATGAGTTCTGGTCAAACGGAGAAAATAAATTTTTACACAAAGTGAGATGAGTAAAAGCTGTGTGCAGATCATACAAAATAGTAAAATAAGTCTAGTACAGGTTGGGTATTATGGTGAGAATAAAGGTACATGTTAAATTGAGAAGATGTTGAATGTGAATTCCATTCTTGAACTTTACTGAGGTTTTACACTCCATCAGAATTCATTTCCAAATAGTAGTTATATAATTTATTGTGATCGCTGGACTGTAGCCTGTGAATTATACCAAGCAAATGCATTCCAATGTTTTGCTCATCAATCTGTAATGTGCGATAATTTATTGATTACTATATTATTTGAAAGAGAGATAAACTACACTACACAGAGTGAGGAAAAAGTGCACCCTTTTAAACCTGTCTTCTAGTTTTTCTAACTGATGAATAAAAATGTCCTGAACTTTATGCCTTGGTTGGTTATATCCTTTTTGTTTGAAGGGACAATTGCTCAAGAGAGCCAGTTCAGACGAATTACCAATGGAATTTTAAAATATATCTATGCAAGGCCTGTGTTAGAAGTGCTATACCAAAATCAATGCGGAGCCATCCTCTTTTGTACCTTGTACTTTTTCTCCTATAATAGTGGCCTTAATGTTCGACTTTGACAATGAAGTTATCATGTTATGTTTATTAAATGTTGCACGGTTTGTTTTTGATCCTACATAGGTTCTTCTTTGCTACTATTTGTAGATGCTCTCAAGCAGCAACTTGTATTTCTCATGGTCTCTTGATCTTACATTTAAGATGCCTAGGATTTATACCTAGGTGACATTTGGAGACTTTGGATAGTTTTGGACATTCTAGAAAATAAGAACATCGTGATTCACATAGCTTTATACCTTATTATTTCAATGTCAAAATGAGTAAGTTTAATCAAGTACAAACATCTCTCCTATGTTAGTCATATCTGATTAGTTATTTGATGGAGTCTACTCATCTTCGACATATTTGGTCTCATGTTTACGGTAAGATAAGGGTAATGCCAATGATGAAAATCTCACATGATGTTATAAGATGCACGTTTAACTACAGTTATCTCCATCTTCCTTAAGTTATTCTCTTCTTTATATCTTCTTAAATTTAAATGGTAATGTGATGGCTCTTATTTACCTCTTTCTGGCCGATATTGTTAGTCTAATAAAAACACTAGATACATTTGTTTCTTTTGTGCTTTGTCTGGCTTTATAATGGTTTGTTTTTCTCCAGGAATTGCTCCAGGACCTATTAGTATATGTGTTACCTGCATGTAAAGCTGGGTTGGAAGATCCAGATGATGATGTAAGAGCAGTTGCTGCTGAGGCCTTAATACCCACCGCTACTTAGCCTCACTTGGTGATAGAACTCTTCATTCGATTGTCATGTTACTTTGGGATGTCTTGCTGGACTTAGATGATCTCAGCCCATCCACTAGCAGGTATTCACCATTTTCACTGACACTTCAATTATGGTGTACAACAAGAAGCGATACTCAAGCTACTTGATTATCTGTTATTACATTTTGAGCAACTTCTTACTTTGAAAATTTGAATTAACTTGTTGCATGTGATGTCTGTTTACATATCAAAAGATTCTTTCATATATATATATATATATATATATATATATATTTGTGTGTGTGTATGTGTATGTGTATGTGTATGTGTATGTATATGTGTGATGATGATGAGCCTGGTCTGTGCGATGCGGGGCATCCACAACGTCGGAGGACTGACGAAAAATGGCCACGATCTGAGTTGGCGTGGGACAAAATGGGGTGCCCCGTGCATGAAAACTCATCGGCTAGGGTGCCGTGCGGGCGGTCGAGGACCGACACCATTCTACCGCGGGTATAAACGACGGCTGACCACGCGACCCGTCGTGCGGTGCTCTATGGGCGTCGGGAAGACGTCATAAGGGCGTCGTGCGCATAGAACGGGTGGCTGGGCGGAATCGGCTGTCGTAGGCGTCGTGAAGACGTCGGGGGCGCCTTCGGCGTCGTGGGCTAAGCGAGGCGTTGAGTTGCTGGCGACGAAAGACGTCGGCCGTCCCGTGAGGCTCTGGAGCGCGCGGAGTGCGCGAGGTGTACGTGCCGGACAATGATGAAAAAGCCAGTGCGGACAGGATCTGCACGAAGAGTCCGCAGCGACATGACGACCGGCAAAAAATCGTGTGCGGGGAGACACGATTTAACTGAGCTCGCACGTGCTGGAAAAAAATATAATTTTTTATTTATATATATATATATATATTTGTGTGTGAGTATGTGTGTGTTTGTACTTTGTATATATATATATATATATATATATATATATATATATATATATATCGTCGCCTCGCTCAGGTGGGTGGCTTCGGTGAACTTGCCTCATCTTGGCCTTCGCACTAATAAAACGAAAGTTTTCAACTGCACAAGTAGGCATGATAATAAAAGAGATGAATCCACATAGCTAAGGGAATAATCCCAAGTTGGGTTGACTGAGTTAGAATATGGAAAAAGGTCCCACTGTCGGCTTAGAAGTGTTGCACGATGGTTTTTAAAATGACACTCGGTCCTTCGTCCCGTGGCTTAGGAGAAAGAAAGTTGGTCCTCGCCACAAAGCTGGAATTAGCCTATGTCATAGGCGTCGTCCGCATAAACGCTTGATAAAGCATGCACGGTCCCATCGTCTAAGGCTTAGCATAGCCTTGTCCGCCCTACGGGTTAAGTTGCATTGTACGGCTTGACATAAGTCTAGGCACCCAAATAATTTGGTTGTTCAAAGTCGAACGCGTGCACGGCACGTTACCGCGATGCGAGGCTTGACCTAGCCTTTGCTCGTCAAGTCGTTGCACGATTGAGTTAGGCTAAGTTATGTTAGGCTATCAAAGTCATTCTAAGCACTGTCCCATATTTTCTGCGGTTGTCAAAAATACTTGATTTTACGATCGTAAGGCCAGTCGTATAAAGTATGACTTGGGCAGTAGTGTCACACAGAACACAAATTGGCTTAAGGTACGATGATACGGATTTAGTGTTTTAAGGCACGAGTCACGGTTGATTCAAATGGAGTTTGGAAAAAGGGCTATCCAATAGTCGTTCCTGAGTTGAGTAAAATGATAGGGCAACATGGAAGAATCCTCGAGACCATGGGTCATCGAGGCAGTCTCAAATGTGAGAAGTTTTGAACTTGGTCCTGAAAAGATGGGTAACACTAGAAGAAGAATAATTGTGTGAGACGTCAGTTCGAGTCGAGTCTTGCATGGTCATGGACAACTTGTCGACAAGGGCGATTGTCTCCTCGGACGATAATTGGGGCCACAGCAGGACCGTTCCAACCTAGGAGGAAACCGGAGATGAATGTGAGAGGGATAGCTGAGCCGTTGGCAAGTATTCGGTGGACGCTCATTGGGGCTAGCTTACTCGTTTTGACTGGTCCATCCTATACCAGCTATGAGTCCAGGATGGTTTGTTCTGCCAGTGATCTTTCATATAGATGAGTCAGCATATTGCGGCAAATTCGCGTACGTGCCTTTGGATTGAGTCGAATTGAATGTGTGTACGATTAGAAGACAATGTTTAGGTCTAAGATGTGGCTGCAACGTAGACACCGTGCTTCGGCACGAGATGTGGCGTCGAGTCCTAAGTTGTTGGCATATAGTTGCATAAGTTGGATTTGAATAGTTTTGAGTTAAGTCAGAAACCACCGTAAGACAAAGTTGGTCGAGTGATACTAAGTTCGCCAGACTTGATTGGGTCAGTTGGTGATTGAAGTAGCAAGGGCCGCGAGGCGGCAATATGGTTACGTCATACTGAGTTGCGAGACAAGGCCTCAATATGGACTAAAGCACGGTCACATGGAAACGGAGTACTATCGTGTAGTTGCATCTTTGAGTATGGGCCGAAAGGCAAACACGACTTGTTAAGTTGACGTTGTCGACACGAGAATGATCTAGAGGCGAGGTATAAGTAAGTTGTTGGTGCAAGGCACGGGAATGGTCTAGAGACACAAAATAGGCCGAGAGTCTATGTCCTAAAATTGATCCTAAGGCAAGAGTAGAAAGACAATCAAAGGGTTATGTTGCACAAAGAATATGAACATGTCGGTTTTGCATAGGTGGACGAGGAGCTCACTCCACCGGTACAGTTGAGTACTGACACCCACACAGTTTTTATGTGCAGGCGCAGGTAGAAGCTCGTTGGCGCGGAGCTCGCTTGGACGCGTCGAGGCACGGAGTTCCTTGGCGTTTCGAGACGCGTGGCCGCATGGAGTCAGAACTTATATGGGACATAATGTGTGGACATCGTGTCACGCCCCGCTCCCGTAGGAGCGATCGTCTTCGTTAAGGTGTGATGCCGCGTGAGTCTAGATTGCGCTCACGCAAGGCGGATTCCATAATGGCCGATTACAGGCTAAGCGACGGGGTCGTCGCACAGAAGTCCCAAACAGAAACATTGAGTAAACAACATCGAAAATTTGAAGCAAACACAAGTCATGCAAAATACTCTTTTATTGGTATTGAAACAAAGATTACAATGTGGCGCGAGGCCAAGATTACAATCACTCAAGCTCACTTTTCTCTCTGTTTACAAGTTACTCTGCTCTCTCTCATCTCTCAATACATTTTGAGTAGGCCAGCAGATGCTTCAGATAGGCGATGTCCACACATTATGTCCCATATAAGTTATGACTTCATGCGGCCGCGCACCTCGAAACGCCAAGGAACTCTGTGCCTCGACGCGTCCAAGCGAGCTCCGCGTCAACGATCTTCTACCTGTGCCTGCACATGAAACTGTGTGGGTGTCAGTACTCAACTGTACTGGTGGAATGAGCTCCTCGTCCACCCATACAAAACCAACACGTTCATTTACTTTTTGCAACATAACCCTTTTTGATTATATTTCTATTCTTGCCTTAGAATCAGTTTTAGGACATAGACGCTCGACCTATTTGTGTCTTTAGACCATTTTCGTGCCTTGCAACTAGCAACTTACTTATACTTTGCCTTTAGACTCTTCTCGTGTCAACAACGTCGACTTAACAAGTCGTGCTTGCCTTTCGGCCCAAAATCAGAGACGCAACTACGAGATAAGACTCCATCTCCATGTGACCGTGCTCTAGTCTATAGTGCTTAACATCGGAATCATAAGACCTTGTTTGTGTGTCCATATTGAGGCCGCGCCTTGCTAACTCAGTGTGACTTAACCGCCTCGCGGCCCTTGCTACTTTAATCACCAACTGACCCAATCAATTCTTGTGAACTAAGTGTCACTCGACCAACTTTGCCTTGCGACGATTCCTGACTTAAACTCGAAACGACTCAAATCCAACTTATGCAACTTATATGCCAACAACTTAAGACTCGATGCCACATCTCATGCTGAAGCACGTCGCCTACGTTGAAGCCAAATCTTAGGCCCAAACATTGTGTTCTAACTGTACACACATTCAACTCGACTCACTCCAAAGGCACACACGCGGATTGCAGCCATGCTGACTCATCTATATAAAACTTAGTCACTAGCTCCCAGTGCTATCATGGACTCAATAGCTTTTGTTAGACGGACGCCCCTTGCCAGCGCGAGTAGCGAGCTCCGCCGCAAGTCTCCGCCTAAAGTCTCCGCCTAACCCGTGCGGTCATCCAGCACATCTATTATGTCTCCTAATCGAAACGGTTCCCGTTGGCCGCCTGGGTCGTCGTTCGAGAAACTTTCTTTTTCCTTGTACAAGTTGTCCAATGACCATGCAAGACTCGACTCGGACTGACGTCTCACACAGTCATTCTACTTCTAGTGTTACCATCTCTTTCAGGGCCAAGTTCAATACTTCTCACATCTGAGACCGCCTCGACGACCCATGGTCGCTAGCATTCTTCCTTCTTGCCCTATCATTTCATTCGACTCAGGAACGACTATTTGAAAGCCCTTTTTTCAAACTCAAATGAATCAACCGTGGCCCGTGCCTTAGAAACACTAAGTCCGTGACATCGTGCCTTATGCCAATTGGTGTTCTGGGTAACACTACCGCCCAAGACATACCTATACAACAAGCCTTACGATCGTGAAACCAAGTAATATCGACAACTGCAGAAAACATGGGACAATGCTTAGAATGTCTTCGATCGTCTAGAAACACTTAGCCTAACTTAATCGTGCATCAACTTGACGAGCAAAGGCTGCGTCAAGCCTTGCGTCGAAGGAATGTGCCGTGCACGCGTTCGACTTTGAACAACCAAGTTATTTGGGTGCTTAGACTTATGCTACAAGCTGCACGATGCAACTTGGCTCGTGGGGCGAGCAAAGGATATGCCAAGCCTTGGACGATGGGACCGTGCATGCTTTATCAAGCATTTATGCTGGCGACGCCTATGACTTAGGCTAACTCACAACTTTGTGACGAAGACCAACTTTTCCTTCTCCCAAGCCACAAGACGAAGGACCGAGTGTCATTTTGAAAGCCATCGTGCAACGATTCTAAGCCGACCGTGGGACCTTGTTCATTTTCTAACTCAATCGACCCGATTTGGGATTATTCCCTTAACTATGTGGATTCGTCTCTTTTATTATCAAACCTACTTGTGCATTTGAAAACTTTCGTATTATTAGTGCGAAGGCCAATACGAGGCAAGTTCACCGAAGCCACCCACCTGTGCAAGGAGTCGCCTCGACTGAGCGGATCTTCGAGTAGTCGTTGCATGGCTAAGTTCAAACGCCGTCGGCGTTTCGATTCTTCCGATTGACTGAGCGGGACGAGGCACTACACATTGCCTATCTAAAGCTTCCGCTGGCCTACTCAAATTGTAATAAGAGATGAAAAAGAGCAGAGTGACTTGTAATGTGAGAAGAGTGAGTTTGAGTGATTGTAATCTTTGCCTTATGCCACATTGTAATCTTTGTTTCAATATCAATAAAAAAACTATTTGCATGACTTGTGTTTTGCTTCGAATTTTCGCTGCTGATTAATCAATGTCTCTGCTTGGGACTTCTGTACGACGACCCCGTCGCTTAGCCTGTAATCAGCCGTTATGGAACCCGCCTTGCGTGAGCGCAATCTAGGCTCACACTGCATCATGCTGCATCACGCCTTAGCGAGGACGATCGCTCCTACGGGAGCGGGACGTGACATCCAAGATCCTGGGTATGGAAATGAGAGGTTAAATGTTCTTTCATCGTGGAAATGCTAGTAAAATCATCTCGAATGATAATTCATCCACATATACAAGTAAAGTAACAATGCTTTGAGCTCGTTGAATTGTGAATAGGGACATGTTTGACCTGCTGCAAACAAATCAAATATGCTATAAGATTTCACTGAATTTGTCAAACTAAGCACATGGTGACTGCTTCAAGTTATACATGGACTTCTTTAGGAGACAAACTTAGACTCCCCCAATTGCTCAAAGCCAGGAGGCCGATTTATAAATATACTTTGAAGGATCCCGTTGAGGTAGGTATTATTTACACTCAATTAATGAATTTACCAATTTTTGAAAACTGCCAAAGAGACAAGAAATCAAAAAAAGTCAATTCGGAAACAAGTGAAGAAGTCTCAACATAATCCAATTCATATTATTGGGTAAAGCCCTTAGCCGTCAATCGAATTTTGAGTCATTAACTGAGTCACTTGAATTGTTAACATTAAAGACCCACTTACATCCGACCACTTTTTTAGATGAGGGCAAGAGTACCTAAGTTCAAGTTTGATTGGACCGAAATTCATTAAGTTTCTCTAATATTTCTGCATGCCCATCTGGATGCTGAAGTGCTTCCTGAACAAAGGAATGAAGAGTAATGAGACAAAGAACAAGCGATGATAGAACCGAAGCTAGAAATGTGACAAATTGTAGTACAAGAAAGTTTGGGTTAGGGTTGTAGTGGAGAGGGAAGGAGAGAGGAGGAGGTGGCGATTGTGGCAAGGGTTAGGATTTTGGTAGAGGGGAGACGTGGGGGAAGTTCTAAATTTCCATAGATCTAATACCATGAAATTTAGAAAGAGCTTATTTTATTGATGCGAATAAAACATGAGTAGCCTTTGTCCATCTATAGGAGCAAATTATGGACTCTTCCTTCGGTCCAGACGATATGGGACTAAAGTGAGGTAAACAAGAATAGTTAACTGACATTACGTGAAAGCCTAAAGCCCATATATTTTTAACATTTTCCCTTAAGATGGAGTGCGTAGGTTGTAAATCCCAAGCTTATCTCATATAAGCTTACTCTAGATTTGCATAATGAGTTGGTTAACAAATGAGCTAGATAATGTGCCAAATTTACATTAAACTGTAGTGGTCGTCACCTCTATCTTCTCATTAACAAAGGACAATCGACCTCAATATGCCTACTACTCTCACGAAAGACATGATTCTTAGAAATATATATTGTTGACTAGTTGTCATAATATAGGTGCAAAATATAAGAAGTCTCAAATCCATGTTCTTCAAAAGAACGCACAGGGGATAAAGTACTTGTGAGGACATCAAGGAAAAACTGAGCATGTGATAAATTACACGTAAACAATCGAATATGGTTATTAAGGTAACACAAGGCAGTGAGAGTGAGAACCAAAAGGCGCAGGCAGGGGTCTCAAGGCGGCAACATGGGGGCCTCTCGACTAATGTGACTTAGGGGTGTGTAGTAGGTATTCTAAGACAAGCTTGTGACTTATGACTGAGATTTCGTGTCATGTCCTCCTAATTATATAAGTATAAAATTATAAGCATCACATGCGAATCTGTTGTGGATGCTGCATTACACAAATTTGAGATTTCAACATCAACTGACTGAACTGTTCAATTGGAAAACAACACGAGTAGCACTAACTTGAGATAGAGAGGAAAAAAAATCAACTAATTTTATATTCTACGGCAATTTACACCAATTATCATATATTATTTATTCTATCTAATCTCTTTTCTATTGCACTTAATATATCCATTTTGAACAACTATGATTAACTAAAACTACGTTTATGCAACACAACAATTTAGTTTTACTGCTACTATGTGGTCCATCTCAACGGGCCAAACATTATGTTAAATGATTTTGGTATTTGGCATGTTGTTGTTAGTATTCAGTCCTCACTTTACATTGTTTTAAGTGATAACGATATGTTTTCTCATTAGAGATTAAGTACTCTAATTATCTGTGCTTTTAACTTAAAACAGTATAATGTACTTGCGGCTTGATGGGTCTGTAGAACCGGAGAAACGTTTTGATATCGTAAAAAAATTCAATTCTGATCCTACTATTGATGTTCTGCTCCTCACTACACATGGTAAGATTTTATTATGTTAACATTGTTCTAGCTGCTTGGATAGTATCTAATACATCAAATGTACAGTTGGTGGGTTGGGCTTGAACTTCATGTCGGCTGACACGCTGGTCTTCATGGAACATGATTGGAATCCATGAAGGATTATCAAGTATGTTCTGTCTTATAATCTTCATACTTCTCTTTGAATATAATCTTTTTTTTTTTTGTGACAAAATTCATCGTTCCAAGGATTGGTTTGATGGTGTATGTGAGCTTAAAAAACTGAGACCGGCTGGACAATGTGGTCACCCCTTATCAGTGATTGTATATTGATTCTTTATAGAAGAGAGTTAGATTGATTCACTAAGGATGAGTAACCAACTGGATGAGGCGGGTTCAAGTTGTTCAAACTTTTCCTTTGTCATGTCTGGTTCAAATCTAACTCTAACCTACGCAAAATTGACCATAACTTGGTCATAATTTGTTTTGACATGGACTTATATAGATTAAAAGATTTTTCACGCTGCTGATATGCTTCTAGACATCTCCAACAATGATCATTTATGCAACATGTGCAGGATTGTGATGTCGGTCGTTTATAATCAGGACAGCATAGATTTACATTGAGTACAAGCACTATATTCTGCAGCATTATTGTAGAATGAATCATTGCGTCCTTCAAAGCTTAATGCAAGCGTTGAGGAAAAATGTCCACAAACTGTTCGTTTTGTATTAGAAAAAAATGGAAAGTGTCTCAAAAGGAGCAGAACAAGAAGTGAGGGAAGATGTCGGTTATTTCCTTCATTGATAGTAAAGTAGAAATTAACCATGATGGGATGAGTAAAAAAACATCACACGTAACTTATAAGATAAACCTTTTATTCTGTAAACTTCACTTGTTACGTAACTGTTTAAGGCTCAATTATTGAACCCATGTTTCTTTGGATGCATCACTGTAAAAATCATGGCTCTAGGAGTGTTTGAATTATGCTAACTTGATCCTTGCATATTCCTATCTTTTTATTCTATAATAACCTATGACTTTCTTTTACCAATATGTGACAACACTTGTCAGTCCATAATTACATTGTCATGGAATTTGGGAAAATAAAGGTCGGTGTTTAATATCTAACAATAGTACCACCCACTATCGAGCCCATTTGTTCGTAATATCCAGTACAGGCAAAAGCGGAGGGAGGGGCGGGCTAGGTGGGGCAAGTGCCCCATCTGGAATATAGGAAACCTTTTTGTAATTATTCTAAATTCTACAAGTAACTCAGCTGACAATAAACCCACAGACAAACCTCAATCATATTCCCTATGTAGAAGTTGGGTTTTCCATCCAACTGAGCTTTCTCATGTTTGCATAAAAGCTGTATTTCCGTTTTCTTTTGCTGATCACCGTAATACTCATAAATGCATTTATTTAAATATTTTGCTGTTGCGTCTATATTTGGTAACTATTAGATTTTCTAAATATCATTTTCTTTATTTTCCAAAAGCATGTTTAAACAATTGTTCTTAGCAAATGAATAGATGAAAATCCATTATGAATATCAGTTTTCTTTCATTTATACTGCCTCACTGTAACTTTTTTTTTTTTTTAAATTTGGTTGTCTTCTCTTCCCTGTTGGCTATAACCAAGATTGTTGGTTATTTTCTTACTCTTGTATATCAGGAAAGAGGTTAAAAGTCGGGTGCTGGACCTCCAAGTTTGATATCTTCTGTTGGCAGGCACACCTTCAGTCAATAACTTTAAGTTTTTAATTATGTAACCTTCTTCATATATATATATATATATATATATATATTTTTTTTTTTTCATATATATATATATATATATATATATATATATAGTTGGCCTCTCCTTCTCTTTGGAGGTTACTAACAACTGTAATGTTTGCTAGTGGTTGCAGTTCCTCCAGCTGGATCATTTCTTGATTCCTTCATGAGAAACTCCAAGTATGCTTCTTTCTATTGTGCCTATGATACAGAAGAAAAAAAAAAGTTCATTCAGCAGGATAAATAGCTACTCCATATGATCTTGAACTAGAAATACGCTTAACCTAGGCAAGTAAGAGCCGAGTAGGCATATTACTTACTTGGGATATACTCGAGCTCGTGAATATCGTGGAGAGCAGAGCTTGGGATCAAGTTTTAAGCTGTTTATGAGCTCGATCCTGCTCGAGCTTCATATTTTCTTAACGGGAGTCGAACCTAGGCTCATTATTCATAAACCTTGGCCACCTGTTTGGGATTTCTGGTGTTGTTTTGTTTGAAAAGCTGCATCATAGTTGTCAACTAGCTTATCGTAAACTGTTTTTACCAAACAATTTTCTGGTCTGCTTTTCAGAAAGAAAAAAAAAAAAACTTTGTTTTGTCTGTCGCCCGCTCGCCTGGGTTGTGCAGTGACCATGGGAAACTATTCTGTATTCTAGCATGAAAGGAGGGATCCATGAAAATTCGGACGATAAGACTAACCAATCCATGTCCAAGACCTACATGACTAATGTAGCTTTAAGACTAACCAATCCATGTCCAAGACCTACATGACTAATGTAGCATTTCCATTTTCTTCCAGTTCTACATTTATATATTCATAACGTCAATCAATCTTAATATTATTCTATTTGATATTATTTCACTCAAAGTCCACTAGGAATATATAACAACTTATGCATAGAATTACATAAATAATGTATGAAATATTTTCTAATTATTTTATGATAGTTATTATTATCTTTGACTTCGTATACAATTTTGAGACTTATCTAGAGCTGCCGAAATTATCAATATTGATACTCATAAGAAGTGTCCAAAACTGATTCCGATATCGCTTTTGCTAAGCTTCGGATTGTTGTTGCTGCTGCGCTTCCATTATGTGTAATATTTTCTCCATAAGATCGATCGAAGGTTCGAGCTTTGAGATGCTCCAGCCACTCGAAGAGCCCGGATCGTTTTCTTTTCCATATCTACCAAAAGAAAGTAACTTATATTAGTTTCATAAAATATTATGGACTTATTGTATGGAACATCTCATAAACATGAAGTTAAAGGCTCAATCAAGAAACCTTGTGTCTGTTTTCGAAGATTTTTAAAACAAGAAATCCAATGATGTAAAATCGTGCTTTGATATCAATATGTCACGTCCCGATTCCGTCAAATCGATAAGTCACTATTGGGAGTGATTTTGTACAAGCCTAAGTTGCGTTTGTACAAGGCTTGTTCGTGTATATTTTGAAACATCAAGGTTTTATAGAGATTTGCAATAGAAGTTACGCAGAGAAATCGAACAACAACACTGAACATATAGATAATACTTTTCATTGATAATTTACATCATTATAAAGTTTGATACAACTGAGCAAAGGGGTGTCGTACGAGCTTAAAACTCGAACAACAAAATGAGATACATCGTTCCATACTTCACATCCCTTTACTAGAACTAAAAGAAATATATACTTGCGGCTCGAGTCTTCAAAGTGCAACTTGGAGAGCTTCAAAAGAGTATGAACGAACCTTAAAAAGTACAAGAAGCTTCGGTGTGGTTAGGTAGGCCTTCAGTTCCTCGGTGTGTCTCCTTGATTTGGAGCACCTGTGGAGACGTGGGCTATTACATTATCGGGTACTAGTGAGCAACGAGAAAACCCACATCACCGAAACAAGAACAAAATCAAGTAAAAGCATGTATGTAACAATAGATATCTTTCTCTCTCTTCTTAGTTCAATTTACAAGTTATGAGACATAAAAGGTAACGACATAATATATGGTGATTCTTACCCATGGCAGAGTCTCCTTCTCTGTGCGGAATGTTCTTCCCTGTGGATCAAAAATCATCAGCTATGTAGTTTTAAATACATGAATATCACTAGTGACACCATCTTGTTGGAGTCCAATCTGAAGTTGGTAAGAGCAAATTATAGAGCCCAAATATGGTAACATATTTGATTTGATATGATTTAAAATCTACATTAAATATCTTATTTGACTCAATTTACAAATTTGTATCAAATATTTAATTTGACCATATTTGGACGTCCATAATTGATGATGGGATATAATCTACACTGTTGATTCTTGGTGGACGACCAGATCTAATGGTGGACTACTTTATGATTTTCTAACCCTAAGTTCAGGTTTCTCATCCTATTTATACGAGGTGAGGGTGGATGCACAAAGATATAGCACAAAGTGGAGATTCAGGGTGCTCATCCTCATAAAATCTAAGATAAAGTCCGTGCTTTGCTCTTAGGACTTCACCATCCAAACAAAAGGAATAAGAGATCTAATAGAGGAGTCGTCAACTTCGGTTAGGGATATTACTACCAGTTGGTGAGCGATTTCAATTGTATCTTTTTCTTTTCTTCTTGAGTGTGGTAAGGGGGTTGAACCTATTAGGACAAAGGGTTCCACATTGTTTTTGTCAATCTTGTAATTTTATCTGAGTTATAGAGATTGAGATTTGTCTAGGTGACATAGACACCGCTATATAGTTGTCTTTATCCGTGCTTTGTGTCCGTTAGACGGGGATTGGTTATTTCAGGTGGGTTGGCCTAAGTTTTTGCTACGACAACGTCTCAGACATGGTATCGAGTGCTTGTAGCGCGTGTCTGATTTCCAACATCTAGTATCATAGCGAGGTTTGATTGTTCTGATCTGATACCAACATCTGGTATCATAGCGCAAAGTTCTTCTATTAACGGTACCATTGATCAATAGATGAAACAAGAAGGTCGAAGGAAAGGAGGATCAAAGCCACTCACTATTGAAGAATTACCAAAAGAAAGAGGTCTCAATGATTCGCTCAAGTTGGGCCTATGCGGTCACCTGCATTTGCACCAACGGAGGATCAATACTCTCATTCTCTTTCTTCCAGAATTCGATATGAATGTGTAAATCGATGAATATAAGCAACGAAAATCCATCGAAAACATCCACGAAAATGCATTGATAAAACTAACAACGAAAGCAACACAAAACAAATATCGAAAACGAACAGTAGAAAGGCTTGATTAGGAAGCGACTCTTATATAGAGTTCTTCTCCAAGACACGACCCACTACATATGAGACTTACCGAAGAGTCAATCCAAAGAGAGAAAGAGTCTTAATTCAATGTCCCGAATCGATCCCGGTATGGTTGCCAATACAGTGCAGGGCACTACATATGGTACATAACTGGTCAATAACACGTGGTGGGTCTTTGATATTCTGGGAGCGGGGTGTGACATTTGTGATAGAAACATTCAAGATATATTTGCCTTTTCTCCTTCCTAAAATATATCAAAGCTTTTTTTTCTCTAAAATATAATTTATTTTGAAAAAAAAGGAAAAAAAAATATTTCCTATAGTTGTTCTCGATTTTTCTAACGTTAAAGAAAATATTTGAAAATTAGGTTTAGAGAAGTGAGTCATGTTTTAAGTAAATTTAGTTTGTGAAGTTAGAGTTTCACTCAACTAGGTTATATTTTCCTCAAATTTTTTTTCTTGGCTTAAGTAAAATTAAATTGAAGCTTGTAACTCAAAATATAAAATAAACAAAATTTATTTATCTAATTCTATATTATAATATGGTGTCCTTGTATTCTTATTTTCTAGAAATGTAATTTTAAGGTGTGTTTGCTTGCAAGGTGGAAAATAAGTGGATAACAAATTAATTACAAGGAATTATTTTACTAGAAAAAAATATTCCATGGAAATTTGAAATTTTCTCAAGGAAACTAAAATTTAGTGTTTGATTGTTATTATTTTCCACGTAAATATTTATTTTCCACATAAATAGTTATTTTTCATGGAAAAAGATATTTTCCTAGGGGTTGAGCCACTTTCATTTTCCACCATTTTAGAAGAAAATGATATTTTTTGGGAAATTCTAAAGGCACATCAAAAAAGTTACTTAGGCTAGCCCAATTTTTAAAACTTATTTACTAGTTTGCCACCGAAAAATTGCTTCACGCTAGCCCAATTTTTTTGGACTGTCAAAAAATACAATCCTAATTTTTTTAGGATTGTCACAAAATTTGGCAGTCCTTTCTACTGGAATGACTGTCAAATATTTCCACATGAGTTCCCAATATTGGCTAGTGATTATAACAGTTCCACTTCAGTTCCCCACCTTCTACTTCCGCATAATCATGTAAGTGGGGGAAACTCCTCAAGGTCTATAATAGGCCGGTCAACGTCTGGGTCGATAGGAACCCGGTCGATGGATCGGCCTAGCTCAGCCCGTACCCATAACGGGTCTGGACTGGATTCGCACTTTCGGTCTGAAAAGCACGGCCAAGCCTGATTCAAAAAACTGGTCCGAACCGGTTTAGCCCATCTACCCCGGTCAACTCGAACCGGACTGTCCCGGTCCGTCGATCCGGTCGAAGCTCTGTCTAGGCCCGATTTGACCCAAAATTTTCAAAAAAAAATTGAGCGTTGGGATATTTGACAAAGATACTCCGCTCTAGTGGCTGTTTTATATCCATTTGAGGGATATTTTGGTCATTTTACTGAAATGACCCAAAAAATCATATAACAACAATATTTTAGGGGTATTAGGGGTATTTTTACATTCAAAAATTCTTATATATAGGACATAAATTATCAAAATTAACCACAACAAAATTTCTTTCCTCTCTTACAATATTTAGAAGCAAACAAATTTCACAAGATTGAAGTAACAAGTTTCTAGAGCCTGAAGTTACAACTTTTTGGATACTGGAGTACAATTTTCTGGAGTCTAAATTGCATTTTTCCGGATGCTTCATATTTTGGAGGCTTCAAGTTGACGTTTCAAGTAATTTTAATATTAAAAAAAGTTTTCTTCCGTTTTTGATTTGTGAATTTTCTTCTCTTTCTTTTTTTAGGAAAACAAATTCTTCTATATTCTTATTATTTTCTAAAATTATTATTTTTAAATATGGATGGTGGTTCTGAACAAAATTATGCTTATTACTATTTTTTTGGATAATAATCATGTTCCAGATTCTGATTTTGTGCAACCAATACAAACGTCGCATCCAGAAGTTAGAAGTATGGCAACTAATGTTACAAATAGAAAAAAAATATTTTTATGGAAACTTTATGAAAAATTATATGTCACCGATAATGAGGGCATCGGTTTTAGATCCAAAAGATAAAAAACAAGTACCTAAAGGTGCACAATGCAAGAAATGCAGAAAAAAAATTTAAATGAAAAAATGTTTTCACACACTTTAAGAAGACAATATAAAAGTTGTTATGGCAAGAACACATTGCATGCATGCTAGACACACAGCTAAGCATCGGTGCTCAAGGATCTTCTATAGGTAACTTTACTTATTCTGCTGCTCGTACAAAACTGAGTTAACAAAATATATTATTTGGTGAGAGTGGATCATATTATGATTATACAAAAGTAGTACTCTTAATCCTTGGTTTACTAAATTTTCTAGATCTTCTACTAGAGTAGAAGTTGTCAAAATATTTCAAAAAGAAAAGACAGCTTTGAAAGAAAGTTTTGTATATTTTAATAAATTTGTTTTAACTACTGATATATGGAGTAGTAAAAATAATTACCCTTTTATTTGTATCATGACACATTATTTAGATGTAAAATAGATTTTGCAGAAATAAATTATTTGTTTATGACCTTTAAAATTTCTACATACTTGTTCTGCAATCGGTGTAGCTATATTGCAAGTTTTACGCGAATATGATGTTCGCAATAATTTTTTTTTCCAGTTTCTTTTGATAATGCTAGTATAACAATTATTGTATTACTATTTTAAAATCACAAATTTTGCCTATAGTAGAAGATAAACGACTTTTTCATGTTATATGTGCTTGTCGTATTATTAATTTAATTGTCCAAAAATGCCTTCAGTTCTTTCAAACAAATTTAGAAAATACTGTATCATGTTTAATTAGTTTGAACACTTCTGTAAGTTGATGACAAGATTTTAAAATGTTATGTGCACAATATGGTATGACTTTTAGGAGAATTTTTAAGGATGTACCATATAGATAAAATTCTACTTATTTAATGTTGAAATCTTGTATTAAATTTAAATATGTTATTACACGTTACTATAATATTAATCAAAGTTTTGATTTCTCAAGTAACTAAAAAATGATTGATTAATTATGAATTTTTAGAATTATTTTATAATGTTACATGTATTTTATCTAGAGTTATTATCCAACTTCTCCTTTAGTTTAGCATAAATGATTAACATGTCTCATTTATTATCTAAATATAGAAATGCTCATGATTTTGATTATGTTGTTTCCAAAATGGAAACAAAATTTCTTAAATATTAGCGTGATATACCTTTTCTATATTGATTGGCTTCGTTTTTTGATCCTAAAATTAAATTAGATTGTGTATTTATATTGTTAGATGATTTTAATGACAATATGATTGTTGAGATATGTAGATTAAAAGTAACAAGTTTCTGGAGTATGAAGTTACTACATTAATGTTGTGATATACCTCTTCTACGAGAGCTTCATACGAAGAAAAAGTTGTATCAAGCTGACCGTACAATAGTTCAAGGTATTAGTAGCTTTGGTTTATTGTATAAGATATCCCACACTAAAAGTATACTGCAAAAGAAGAAACAAAAATAATCTCCCTACCAACTCAAGAATTGTCATTGTATTTAAATTCTTATGAAGAAGATAAAGATGATTAGGGATCGTATTTTTCAATTTTAGAATCGTAGAAAAGACAAAAATGTATTTTATACTTTTCTTTTTTATCACGTAATCTTCTCGTGGTTCTGATGTCCATGTAGCATTGGAATATTGTTTTAGTACATGTTCAAGGATGCTAAGCAAGAAGAGTATGATGCTTCAGATATTTTGGAAGTCTGCCTCTGCGTTCATGATTGGGTTCATGCTGAAAAACAAACTCAACACTTAAAAGATAAAAGTGATGACATCAATGAGCTAGACTTTCAGTCTCTTACTTTGGACGAAGCTACTGGAGCAGCTGAACAATAAAAATTGACGGAAGACGGACGATGGAAAATAAAAGAAAATGCTTGCACATTTTATTACAAATCTTATAAAAATAAATGAATGTTTGGATGAAAGGAAAGTGTCTTAATTGTTCGGTGATAACCACAATGTCGACGATCTTGTCTTGCGCGAGCACAACTCCAACCTCGCACATGCATCACATCGGATTTGGGACGATCGTTCCGCGTGAGCGCTGACATGATGATTCATGTCCAGTGGGAATGATCGAACTCGGGAGATCAGGGCTTGGCAATTTGGATTGCTTCTACTTGTGGCTTGATACGAAAGTGAATTTGAGGATTGGACGGACTTGTGATTGACAATTGAATAAATTTGAGGATTGAGTAGTCTAATCTGCGTATCGAGAATGAATTAGTCTAGACTCAAAGCAAGAGTTACGTCCCGATGAGGACGATTATCCTGTAGGATTGTTGGCATGGTGATTTTATGTCAACCGTGAATAATCAGACTTGCGTGAGATTGGGGCGTGACATATTGTTAAGCTAGACGATCTTGTGATCGATTACGTGAATTGTGATTAACGACCTAAGGAATATGGATTGAGAATTATGGTTTAGTGATAAATCATGTCGTAGTGCACTTGATTTGGATATGTGGATTATATCGAGCATGTTCGAAGAGATAGACTACGTGAATTGATTTTGGATGTGCGATATTAATATGCCGTAGAATTGATTGAACTTATCGTAGGATGGCTTTGCTGAATGACTCGGACCCCTGAGATTGAATGTTGCGAATGTGATAAGAGGAATCTATGCTCGAAGTTTAGAAATCGGAGTGATGCGAGCTTGGGTAGAAAGTCCCGTACTATCAACTTTGGTTTGACCTTAGGATGGGGTCAGTGTTGATATTATTGTTTGAGAACTGTGATTCCAATACTAACGTTGACTTTAGCCTGGAGAGACGGCCTAGTGGTTAGGCGAGACGTTCATGCTTTGAGAGGTAGCATTGCTACTATTGATTTCAGGATTGATATGATGAATCAAATATATGAAATTGGATTTACTATCACGAGCCTTGGCTGAAATGCATATATTTCGGGGACGCCTTAAATATGTGCACGATCCAACTAAGTGATACGTTGAATTCAAGTAAGACTAAAGGAATGGAACGGTGTCGAGAATTTTGAAATTCATGCATTTCAAAGAAAAATAGTGATGGCAGTGCGATCGTCGGATTCAAACTGAACTTAAATGATGATTAATCGGGTGGATTGCCCTAAAACTAAGTTGCTCGTGTGCGCGACAAGTATAAGTTATCCCCAGTTGAGATATAATTGTTCGAGGTGAAAAGTAAATAAGGCGTGAACATAGCTCAGATGGAAGAAACACATAGGCGGACTGTGTCGATAAGTATATACTCTGCAAGTTTCGAGGACAAAACTTTTTTCTCGGTGGTGTATTATGTAATGTCCCGTCCCTTTCTGCTCAATCGGAGGAATCGAAACGCCAACGGCGTTCGGACTTATCCATGCAACGGCTTGCTCGAAGATCCGCTCGGTTGAGGCGACTCCTCATTCAGGTGGGTGGCTTCGGTGAACTTGCCTCAGCTTGGCCTTCACACTAATAAAACGAAAGTTTTCAACTGCACAAGTAGGCTTGATGATAAAAGAGACGAATCCACAGCTAAGGGAATAATCCCAAGTTGCGTCGATTGAGTTAGAATATGGAAAGGTTTTACGGTCTGCTTAGAAGTGTTGTACGACATGCTTTCAAAATGACACTCGGTCCTTTATCTCGTGGCTTGGGAGAAGGAAAATTTGTTTAAGTTGCCACAAAGTTGTGAACTTAGCCTAAGTCATAGGCGTCGCACGTATAAATGCTTGGTAAAGCATGCACGGTTCCATCATCCAAGGCTTGGAATAGCCTTTGATCGTTCCATGGGTTAAGTGGTGCATGACTGTGTTAGGCAAGAGTTATGCTGGACTATCGAAGTCTTAGTAAGCACTGTCCCATGCTTGATGCGGTTGTCAAGTCACATAGTCCCATGATTTCAAGGCTCGTCATATAAAATATGACTTGTACGGTACTGTTGTATAGAACACGAGCTGGTTTAAGGTACGAGCCACGGTTGGCTCGATAAAAAGTTAGCCACGATCTATGGCACTTAAGGAACACGTTTTGTTCAAGTAGGAAGGCTATGTAATAGTCGTTCCCTGGGTTTCAAAGAGTGGAAAGCTCATGCGACCGTTTGTCGCCGATGCGGTCCCTCGTTTGGGAGTCTCCAAGGATGCATGTTTTGCACCGTATGGTTCCAATGTACGTTTTGCATTGCAAAGTATGAGGCGGTCCCTCGATTGGAAGTCTCATGGTTTCAAAGCACGTTTTGCTAAGTATGGTTCAAGTTGTACCGCAAATTAGGTCATGCGTTTATGTGAGTCTAGATGATCTCGTAGGTGCGTGGTCATGGACAACTTGTGCACAAGGATTTCTTCCTCGACTGGTATTACGTCGGGACGTCGGGGCTAGGTCGACCTAGGGGGAAGACGTTATAGCAGCGCTGGATTGTACCGCGTGGGTAGTCGAAGGCTTTCCATGGGACTAGCTACCTTACATCGAAAGACCCGCCGCCTACCTGAGCTATGTCCACGATGGCTTGGATTGCCAGTAACTTTCATATAGATAAGTTGATGTGTTAAGCGACAATTCGCATGCACGATGTCGGTCGAATCAGAGATAGTACAAGCACGACACGGGTTGAGTTAACAAGGTGTGCACGATTGCAACACCATTATGGGCCTAAGATATGACTAGAGTACGAACACGTGCTTCGGCACGAGATGTAGCGTCGAGTAATAAGTCGTTGGCATAGAGTTGTATGAGTTGGAATTGAGTACTTTCGAGTTAAGTCATTATGGGCCGTAGGGCAAGTTTGGTTAAGTCATATTGAGTTACGAGGTACGATCTCGATCTGTTATGGCACAAACACGTTGTTATGGCACGAGTACAGGCAAAAGACTAAGTGGGGAGGTGCTGCCTCAATTATATTGAAGCACAAATAGAGTTTATGGCACGACCCAAACCGTCGCGTCCCAAACATGGGCCGATAGGCAAGCACGAGTCGATAAGTTGACATTGTTGGCACGAGAAGGGTCTAGAGGCAAAATATAAACAAGTTGTTGGTGCAAGGCACGGTGATGGTCTAGAGTCACAAAATAGGCCAAGAGTTTGTCCTAAAATCGATCATAAGACAAGAATAGAAAGACAATCATAAAGGGATTATGTTGCACAAAGTAAATGAACGTGTCGGTTTTGTATGGGTGGGCGAGGAGCTCACACCACCAGTACAGTCGAGTACTGACACCCACACAGTGTTTATGTACAAGCTTAGGTAGAAGCTCGTTGGCGCGAAGCTCACTTGAATGTGTCGAGGCACAGAGTTCCTTGGCGTTTCGAGGCGTGCAGCTGCATGGAGTCTGGACTTATACGGGACATAATGTATGGACATCGCCTATCTGAAGCATCCGCTGGCTCATCAAATTGTATTGAGAGATGAGAGAGAGTAGAGTGATTTGTATTGTGAGAAGAGTGAGACTGAGTGATTGTAATTATGGCCTCGTGCCACATTGTAATCTTTGTTTCAATATCAATAAAAAATATTTTAAATGACTTGTGTTTTGCTTCAAGTTTTCGTTGCTGTTTATTCAATATTTCTGCTTGGGACTTCTATGCGACGACTCCCTTTGCTTAGCCTGTAATCGACCGTTATGGAACCTGTCTTGCGTGAGCACAATCTAGGCTCACGCGGCATCACGCCTTAGCGAGGACGAACCTTGTTTTGAGTGGTATATTATGTAATGTCCTCTTATCGTCCAGCGTAAAAGCGTAGCCTGCACACCAGATCAACCGAAGTCAATACTTTGTTAAAACCGGACTTATGTTTTGCATCGCTTCGACTTATAGATTCGAATCGACTCAAGCTTCTTTTTGGGCTAACGTAGCTCTTGCATCGATTTGCTTCGATACTTCATCGGGTCAACGCAACTCTTCGAGTCAACGACTCATCATAAATCGGAGCGGGACATTTCATAATATACCACTCAAAACATGGTTCGTCCTCGAACCGAAACCAATACTTAAATCTAAGTGTTTCGCTAGATCGTTTCACAATCTCGTGTCACTATCGTTTGAATCATACAACTTAGTTTGGATCATACACATATTTTAGGCGTCCCACCAATATATGCATTTCAGCCAAGCTCAGTTGTAGGATATCGGGACAAAGCTAACGGGCTCAACTTAACAAGCACCAGCTATTCCGTACTCAACTTTGGTCCGATCTTAGCGTCTATTTCCAAAATCCTTCGTGCAAACATCTCCGCATATAACTTGATTCAAAACCATAACTTCGATCTCATAAGTTTCTCGCCGGCTATCTAAAGTACGCATTGCATTAAGTTATTGCGCATCCGATCGCAATAATTCTCCGCAACGCATACCCGTTCAACCGTTTTCTATTTCTCGCACAACTCAAATACATATTCAACTATTCCCGAGTTTGCCTAAATGACATGGACTAAGTCCAACATGTCCAAACTTTTTTCACCTACAATCCGTACTAGGTATCGTACGCAACTATTCCAACACGATTCACGTTCTCGAAAAGGATTAGCTAGGCAGCAGAGTTTGAAGTTTGGTAGTTAGAATTCAAGCCTTCTGTGGCCTTTTGGTGGCTTCTATTCACAACTTACAAAAGGAAAAATGATTGGGAGAAAGAAATAAGAGAGATATGGAGGGCTCTCATGGCTCTCGATGTTACCTTCCATTAGTATGCGTGACATGAGGATTTGTATGTCAAAGTTTTTCTTGGTTAGATGACCGATTTGTGGTTTAGGTTCCCCCTTATCATATGTACTTGTATTGTTATTTTTCTGTTATGTTTTCATGTTTTCTTGAACTGCTCTCCTAACATTTGAGGTTTTTTGTTTTCATGTTTTCATGCTTGAGAAGAGGTTTATTAATCTGCAAAAAGAAATTGTTATATCTTCTATATTTTCTGTTTAATCTATGCTGATTGTACTAAATTTCATGTTAGAACCTAAAGCAAAGGCTTCTCAAGACTCTAAAGCTCGAGTTTTATTTCAGGATTACTATCTTGTGTGATGCTTAGTTACTGTTGCATAAAAATTATATTCTAAATAGTAAATATAATGTTCTGGAGGTGACTGCAAACAGGATGATTGGATAGTCGTGTCAGACAAAGAGTTAAAATTTGATTTTCTTGTTGAAATAAGAGTTAATGGGAACCATATATTATATTCCTTTTGTATTACATTTGTTTTCAAGGTGTTTCTTTGATAACATAATAGCCAACTTTTACCATTTACCTTCCCGACCCCAATAATAATAACTTGCCACTTAGTACATGTATATCTGTTGTTGTAGGCAGAAAACGGTAGGGCACATACCCGTTGCAACAAGTGCCAACTGGTCAGTGGGCAGATTTGTGGAGATTGTCTTTACATGAGGTGCAGATTCTCATTCCAATTGCTGTAGACCATAGTAGTTCTTGTTCATCTACAAATGAATATATATTAGTTTAATACAATCATCTAGGTTTAGAAGGCTACATTATAATCTTAATCTAGAACATATGAAATGCTTATTAAGAAATATTTATCGTCAATCAGGTAGATTTGATTTATTCAGAATCTTACACTCAATAGCAACGGACAAGAATGTTCTGCTGTTGGAACTTCTTGTATCCCATTAAGATAGTTAAGTTCTTATTTTAGCATTCACGATTTGTATGTGCTTATTTATGTATGTGAATGCACTTCAACCCGAGATATGATGATCCACATGATTTGTCATCTATCTTCATTGAAGGGTCATTTAATCCATAGTTTTCTTCGCTAATAACATTTTATCCTCTGAAATTTATATAAATGAAGCTCTTTGATTATAATCCCAAATTTCTTGACAAGAAAACCATATCAAGTCAATAAATTCAATATCACCGATACGATACAATATCGATAACCAAGAGCACGCAATACGAAAAAACACAATAGGGTACCAAGATACACGAAACACGAAATACAATAAAATATAATACACTCACATATCTGCACGAAATACCAGTACTGAAAACGGATATTACGTAAATATATATCATGAAGCCAACTTAAAATTGTCAACAAATGCTTAAGTGTGGATACTTGAAAGGTTTAATTAGTTCCATATTATTGTCTCTTTTTGTACTAATGGGTTCATGCCTGCATAATTTCAACTAGAACACGAACGATGAAGGTAGTGGGATATTGTGACCTCACAGTAAACATCAAAAAATTGATGGGAAAAAAATATAAATTTTGGATCTAAACAATTTGGATACAAGTTTGCAGGTTAGACAGCATTTTGATGCACAATTCCACACCTAGTTTGTTGCTATATTACTCATAGACTGCAAGTGAATCCCAAATTAACCGGAGATAGAACTGACCAACATAATACTAAAATAAACATGGTTGCATCTCTCTTAAGAGGGTTGATAAGCTGCAGCTAAAAGGAAGATCATCCTCGGTCCCTGCAGTGATAAAAGGACAGAAAAAAACACCAACTAAAATTTTGAGAGGCGACTTCAATTGCTATTGTAATAAAAGCATTATATTACTTTTGAAGCACCGAAGTTATCATGCAATCTGGATCCTAAAAATATCTTAATCTTACAGGGGACAACACCTGAACTAAAACTTAAACATATGTTTGTCTTAAATGGCAAAATTGTGCTATAATTTATGAGTGCAGTATGTATTTATCCGAGTGAAGCATTCCATACAGAATAAAGCAAATTCCTACCACTTGATCCATGCAAGACACTAATTTGCCTATTAAGCACTATTTTGATTTTAGCCATAATACAGATACGGAGAGAATGCTTTGGAGGTTAAGAAGAATCATAGTTGGATTTGCCCAGTTTGTCGGAGCATCTGCAACTGCAACGTCTGTCGATTCAAGAAAGGATGGACCCCTACTGGCTGCCTGTACAAGAAAGTAAGCTGTGGTGCTTCCTTTTCTGTTTTTTTTTCAAGGACATTTACCATCTTCTAAAGCCTTCAGTCTTCTAAATATTCTTGTGTTACAATAATCTTGGTATATTATGCAGGTCCGCAATCTGGGATATGAATCGGTGGCACATTATCTAGTTCAAACTCGCCAAACAATTGCAGGAGACCAGGTTTCTGTGCAGTCGGGGTCCCTAAAGAAGTCATCATCCTTGTGCATAGATGCAGATGTTGCAAGTAAGTCAAGATGTGAAAGCATTGCAGAACCTAGCAAAAAGAGTAAAATGGTAAAGGATTTTGTTCAAGCTCTGTCACCAAAGGCCGGTAAGAAGAGAAAGAAGGCATAGAAATCTGCTGCAGAGAAGAATGTAGTGACATCAGAATGAAGTAACAGAATAGAACACCAAGTTGAAAGCTGCAACTTGATATTGCAGTTGTGGTTGACTTGATGCTAGAGCTTTTTGTTAAACCTCTTCTTTGCTCTGGTTAAGTATATATTGTCAATCTATATATTTTGATCAGTTGTTTGCTGATAAAGTCTGTAAAGTTACCCCCTTCTATGCTCTGGTAAGTATATATTGCTAGTCTATATATTTTGATTAGGTGCTTGCTGATAGAGTCTTGTCAATATGTAAGATAGTGTTTGGAAGAGTAGGAGACAACTTTTTGTCAATATAATCAAAATCTCTATTTTTGTCAATATGTAAGATATGCAAATTCCATAGCCTGAATAGTACTTTGAATGTTTATTTAGTTCCAGAGTCAAATTATTTTGTCTTAATTTTTGTGTAGTGTAATTTGTGTGACTTCGGAGATCATTCAGATGGAGTGTTCTTTGAGGAATCTTATTTCGCAAGCATGGAGAAGGCTCAAGGATGGTGCTTTATATGTTCTTGTGCTCACTTAAGATGATCTGGTCAGAAACAGCTAAAGATTTTATTAGTGTTTTTGTTGGTCAGATCTCTGAAGCTGAGGTAAAAGCCTTTCTTATTGCTTCCTATCTTTACCTTTCTTATTGCTTCCCATCTCCACATTACCAAGAATTGTAGTATCCATGCTCATAAACTTTTGTGGAGAAGCTTATTAATGGCCGTCGTCATTTTACATGTCTGAATGAGGTTATGGTATAAAAGTTTATGAGCATGGATACTACAATTCTTGGTAATGTGGAGATGCTCATTTCGAAATAGTTTAGTACTGGTTGAAGTTTCAGCAGTTTGGAAAAGATACTGTTACAGTGATGATGATATTAGTGAGATAACGACAATATTGGGGAAGTTTATTTTTTGTGATAATCTAAGGAGATTGGGGTGTGGGAGTTATGGAATTGAGGTGGTGTTGGAAGGGCCACTGCAGATGTTCTTTCAGATTACATTATGGCAGTTATTGAGGGAGATGAATTTGTCATATTGGTTAATAGGGCCAGATCCGTAGTTCGTCGTATTGGTGGTTTCAGAGATGAACATGATACTAATGGCCATTCTAGATATGTTGGGGTAAGTTTGATGGGCACTTTGGGGGGTAATTTTGATGGTCCTTGGAGAGGAGACTTTAGATGAAGAAGTGGAGGAGGATCATAATAGACCTCGGAGACAATGTTTTGGTAAACAGCATAACCAATGGGTTCAGACTAAGCACATGGGTGGCAATTTTCTTAAATGAGGAACAGCTGGAGCTTATTTGCAGTGGCACAGAGCTCTACCTGAACGTTAAATAGTTGTCTATGATCCAAATATTAGAGCTTGGGAGAACTGGCCTTCTAATTCTCAAGGTGGAAAAATGAGTTGCAGGGACTTCTAAAGCTGAAGGTGATAGAGAAGTTGTTGGTACTTCCAAAGCTGGAGGTAGAAGATGGTTTTAGTGATAACTCATTCACTGGGGCTTCTAAAGGGGTAGATAACCTTGTATCCAATAATTTTGATGACTTGGATACGTTTGTAGATGATGAGGAGAAGGAGATGGTGATGCAGATGCAAAATAATGAACCTGTAAGTTATGCAGAAGGATAAGAAGAAATCTTATTGTTTGGATACTTGGCAAATAAGTAGAGAGAACTCATATTGGTGGAGGAAAAGTTGCTCTGGATGCTGAGAGTGTAAATAAAAAGGGGATGCATGAATCACAAGTTAGTGCAAATGCAGATCAGAGTTTGGGAGAAAAAGGTAATATCCATGGAGAGATGGGTAAGGATAACATGGAGACTCTTAATGGTATTAATACTTTGAAGAAGGTTGATATTCATGATGAACTGAACATGGAGACAAAGCTTTAGTGGTTTCTAATGAAGGAGTTGTCGGACACTTTATGCCAGTTGCTTCACTAACATGCTGGTCTGTTGCAGAGGAGCACTGATTCTCAAACTACACATGAAGGGATTTCTACGAAACAAGATAGTGATAATGTTTGGAAGAGTAGGAGACGACTTTTTTTTGGGTCAAGGAAATTATTAAAAGTAATATTTGGGATATACTTTTAGTTAAGGAGAGTAAATTTGACAGTTACTAATAGATTACTTTGTAACTTGGGTGGTAATATTTTATATTAATGTTAATTGGGGGACATTTGGGTCAATTAGAGGTATGTTGATTGGTTGGAAAAATAAGTTCAACACAAAAATTAATCCTAGTTCACATCCAAATATTTCTTATCAGTATAACTTGTTGGGAAATCTATTTTCCAAGATACACGTTTCTAACGACCCAATGATAAATGATGAACGCGATGGCAATCAATGACTAACATGATCTTTATTAGCCAATTATTTACGTACTTTTCTATATATATATATATATATATATATATATATATATATATATATATATATATATATATAGGATGAAAATACAAAGTTTCTGGATAAATATACGGAGATATTGTCACGCCCCGATCCCGGAGGATCGAAAACTAGCCACTGGGCGTGATGCCGTACAAGTCTAGATTGCACTTGTACAAGGCAAAACCATTACAGTTACTGGTAATTCTCAGAAAACATCGACAATACAGCGGAACCAAGCAGATAAATTGAAGTCACACAATTTATATAGAAATGTATCTCTTTATTGATATTTAAAATGGATTACAAGACTTGCAGCGGAATACAGAGTTTACAACTGAATACAAGACTCTTGAGTAGCCAACTGAATGTATACACTTGCCCTTTAGGCTACAAATGAATATAACGACTTCTTTACAATGACTTGCCAATTTGGCTACAATCTCACTGGTACATCTGAGTTCCACTGTTCCATACATTATGTCCCGTATAGCAGAAGACATCGTTTTGAAAGAAGAGCTTCTGCACACCCATCCGATTCATCGATGCCAAGCACTGATTCACAGGATTTCCCCCAAGCAAACACCTGTAATATTGCCCACAACGTGGGTCAGTACATCATCAATGTACTGGCGAGCGGTGCTGGCCCAACTCACCTAAGAAGACAACACTAAGTAATCATGTTACAGAACATTATTAACAGTGGTCTTTCTTGTTGCCTTAGGGTCAATTTCATGTTATAGCCGACAAGAAGTAAAGCATGCAAATCTCATAGCCAACATAATTTAAAGTATACTGTTATCACCCTTTGGTGGTTCTTACCCACGGTCGTGTAGCCATCCCTGTACATTTATAATACTTACTCTGCCTGCACAAGACATTGTTAGAAACAATATCATGATTCAATATGAATATCACCGTTCAGGTGATTCTTACCAACAGCCGACATCCTTTCCTGTATTTGAGTAATAACTTACTCTGCCTGCATAAGACATCATTAGCACCTGACCTATCTATATGAAGGTCACTGGCGACACGCCATCCTGGACCGTCTTACAGGTATACAGCGCCCTTGCCAGTGCAGGTAGCTAGCCCCACTGCAAGTCCTGTATACCGTGCTACTACTTCAGCACTGCCACTACTTCGGCATTGGTTCCATGGCCCGGGAATACCGTTCGAGAAACCACCTTGTCGACAAGTTGTCCATGACCATGCAACTATATGCAACTTATCTAAGAAGAAAACATATAATGCATGATAAGGAAAACTAAGCAAAACCATCATTCTCATTCGTATTGCCATCTTGCCTTCTAGCCATCTTGCCTTGAGCCAATGCTCACATTATCATCTGCCCAATCCAGGGTCTTGGCGTAATCAACATTCTACATCGGCGACAGGATAATAGAATGTTGTTACCCAATCCTTTTGCCACATCTTTGATACCAAACATCTTTCCAACCAAACTTAATGTACTCACCGCCCAATTCTTGGGACTTAGCATCTGTTTTAGCATGCATTCATTCAAATGCAATTTAAGCATACTCACTGCCCAGTACTTGGGTCTTAACATCTGTTTTGCCATCTATTCATTGAGCCAACGCTCGATATACTCACCTGCCCAAGTATTTGGGACTTTGCCTTCACCTGTCATGTAATTCATCGCAACAGCGTACAAGCGTACAATTTATCTAGCCACAACAGTTTACGTTCAGGTGATTATTATCTTTCATTATCTTTCCAAATTCCATGCAAGGTGTTATTGAACAAACTCAACTAGAAACATAGCATACTCATCCTTATTTTAAGCGTGAAGCTAAAGGATCTTTGAAGGGTTCAACACTACTCACATTCATAGGACGATTCCCGCCACGATCGCATAGTCTTCCAAGCGATCCTTCGCATAATCCCAAGTCCAACAATGCTTCATCGAACCAACCATCCAACATAAGGCATCTTGCGGGTCGGGGCACTACAGATATCAAGCCCTAGGATTTTCTTTCCTCCACCTCTCTCTCTCTCTCTCTCCAAAGCAAAAATTTTACCATATGCCTCCAAAAAATTGTTGTCTTCATCAAGTACTTAAGGCAGATACAAGGAGAGAAGGAGGGGAAGAGGAGATAGTTTGAAGTTCGATGACGACGACGTTTTTCTAAGTAGGTTAGAAGACCCAAAATAAACATGCTGAGATTATATTTCTATTTTCACTTTTAATTGTAACCATTATGGGGATTAATATTTTACGGTCTTGTCCTACTAGCTTGGTACGAGTATATCATGCCCCAATACCATAATACAAAGAGCAAGGGTATGACCAGGCCAAATACACACTATGGAATATACCAAAATCCCATAATATAGTTACGACTGTAATTAGACAAAGGGGATATTTACTACAATCCAATGGTCATCCTAGATTTTGCAGAATAGCATGTCTCAATTATCAAGCAAGAAATACTTAAATATGTCATATAAGATAAAGCATAATTGCGTTCCAAATGCTCTATCATAATAATCATGAAGCTAGTACGTCAAATGAGATACTAGCACAAGTGCCAATATACATGATTGTCGTCAGTCAGCTATAGTCTAATATGTATAATCATATAAAAAGACGAGAAACATGCTCCTGAGAACCTGGATTAAACAGGTGGCCATCGGCTAAACGTCTAAAAATCATATACAGAATAAGAGTGGTGGGGAAGGAACCCACTCAAGCCTTCTGACTGCCGCCCTTTCTAGCTATGCGCCATCGAGTGGAATCGATGGTAGATCCTTGAGCTTTGCTACGAGATCTAGCCATACAAAACCAGAATGCTTAACTCCTAATAGCAAGTACCATAAGGAAAGCATGAAATGTAATACAAAACCAGCAATAAACCACATAAATACATAAGACGGTAAATAACAGTAAAATATCTTGTGGAAGAACTATACGATACAAATGCATAGTCTCCAAATAAGAACATGAAGCAAATACTAAAAGAAAGATGGAACATATAACATTACACGACCATGCAATTGCTATGGGTTCTACTTAATCTATCTACTAAAAGAAAGATGGAGGATCAATACTCTCCTTCTCTTTCTTTCAGGATTCGATATGAATGCGTAACTCGATGAATGCAAGCAACGAAAACCATCGAAAACGTCCATGAAAATGCATTCATAAAAGCAACAACGAAAGCAACAACAAAACCAACATAAAAAACGAACATTGGAAAGGCTTAAGGAAGCGACTCTTATATAGAGTTATTCTCCAAGACACGATCCACTACATATGAGACTTGATTCCCCAAAAAATGATCTTAATTCAATCTGTCACAATCAATCGATTCCGATAGAGTTGCCAATACAGTGTATCCGGTTGGGGAGCGAGGCACTACATATGGTACATAATTGGTCAATACCATGTGGCGGGTCTTTGGTATTTTGGGAGCAGGGCCTGACATTTGTGATAGAAACATTCAAGATATATTTATTCTCTTGCCTTTCCTCCTTCCTAAAATATATCAAAGGTTATTTTTTCCCATCTCAAATATAGTTTATTTTGGAAAAAAAGGAAATATATATATATATATATATATATATATATATATATATATATATATATATATATATATATATATGGAACCAGGTAAATTGTTTTTGGAATCGCTCCCACTTGGATTCGAACTCCTGACCACTCGGGCCGCATGCATCTCTCTTAACCAGTAGGCTAGAGATCATCTGCTATATATATATATATATATATATATATATATATATATATATATATATATACATATATATATATATATTTCATGTAGTTGTTCACGATTTTTTCTAAAGTTTAAGAAAATATTTGAAAACTAGGTTTAGGGAAGTGAATCCCGATTTAAGTAAATTTACTTTGTGAAGTTAGAGTTTCACTCCACTAGGTTATATTTTCCTCAAATTTTCTTTTCTTGGCTTAAGTAAAATTAAATTGAAGCTTGTAACTCAACATATAAAATAAACAAATTTTATTTATCTAATTCTACATTATAATATGGTGTCCTTGTATTCTTATTTTCCAGAAATGTAAATTTAGTCTGTGGAGGTGTAGCCTGTTGGGTATACTTGGGGTCCCGTGGGGATGTGCATTACTCAAATCTTTTCCTTGGCGTTGATCGTCGGCCCGGAGAAAATAACACCTAAAAGAAAATGATTTGGGTTGGGCCAAAACAAGTAGAGAAAAAAAAAGATTTGGGTTGGGCCAAATCAACCAGATCGAGCGGGAGTCGGTGGAGGGAGACCCCAAATTCAAAAACAAATGTTACCGTTTCCAAATCTCAATATCTCAATCTCTCTCTCTCTCTCTCTCTCTCTCTCTAATTTCCTCTAATTCTCTCTCTCTCTCTCTCTCTCTCTTTAATTGTGCTTACAATGAGTACGCGTGCGGCTTCGTCGTCGTCGATCATCGGCGATCGGCTCACGCCCATTCGCGCCGCGCTCTGGGTGAAGGAGAAGGAGAGCGATGAGACATCGTTGTATAGGAAGCTACTCTACAGGACGCTCTTCGGCCACCGGACTCGGAGCAGGCCCGCTTCCGAAGACGGCGGATGTCTGGGTTTCTCCTCCTCCCCATGCTGTAGGCCCAAGAATCCTGCCCGCCACGTGCCCGACAGAATGCTCGACGCTCCCGAGCTCGTCGACGATCGCAATCTCAACCTGCTCGATTGGGGGAGCAGCGGCCTTCTGTCCATCGCTCTCGGGGAAAGGGTCCACTTCTGGAACTCTGCTGCTGCTGCTGCTGCTGTGCCTGAGGCAATCGAGGTGGCCGAACCCGTCACGAGCATCTGTTGGGCACCAGACGGGGAACGTATTGCCATCGGGCTGCACAACTCCGAGGTGCAGCTGTGGGATGTGAGGTACTCAACTCTGAGATGGGGATCGCCAGTCGGAGCTCTTGCTTGGAACAACGAAAGCATCCTGACGACGGGAGGAGGCGATGGGAAGGTGGTTAACAATGATGTGAGGGTGTCGGAGTCTCAGGTTGTGGGGACGTTCCAAGGCCACATGAAGGAAGTTTGCAGCGTCAAGTGGTCGGGTAGACAACTAGCAACCGGAGCTAATGACAATATTGTCCACATATGGGACCTGTCCATGGCCTCCAACTGCTCTGGGAACCGGTGGGTCCACAAGTTCACAGATCACAAGGGAGGTGGCATTAGGGCCCTCGCCTGGTGCCCTTTACAAAGGAACTTGTTGGCTACTGGTGGGGGCCGCGCTGACAGTTGCATCAAGTTCTGGAGCACGAGCACAGGGTCTTGTCTTAGTTCCGTAGATGTCGGCTCCGAAGTGTGTGCCTTGTTGTGGAACAAGAGGGAAATGGAGTTGTTGAGCTCTTGTGGAGATGGTCCGAGCCCGCTCACGGTGAGGGACTACCCTTCCATGGTGGAGACCGCGACGCTCTCTGGTCACATCGGCCGAGTTCTTTATATGGCACAGAGCCCAAATGGATGTACTGTAGCTACGGCTTCAGGAGGGATGGATGAATCGCTGATATTATGGAAGGTATTTCCCCACTTGCCACAACCTCCAAAGACTGCATTTGATAATTTTAGTTGCACTCAAATTAGATGACGAGCGAGGGGTTTGAAATTTGAGTAGAATGTGTTGATAGAGAGCTAGAAAGCACGACTCTTTAATCGATTGCCCTCGCCCCCAAAAACACACACACACACACACACTCAAGCACACACATAAATTTGACACATAAACACAAAAACATGACATAGACACACAGAGGAAGTAATCGTAAGTACATCCGAAGCCTACATAACTTCTTTTTTTCTTTTTCAAATAAATTCACCTTATCATGAGAATGTCCATTATATCTAGATAGAAGTAATTGGAATTATGAATATGGAGTGTGTGTTGAAAAAGGAACTTTGCTTCATTTTTCAAACCAAAGTCAGCGGATAGTGCTACTGTAAGACCAAAGGCTGATATGGCAGTTTCGATGAACGATGTGGATTCTGCTTTCCAAGGGGCTGGACAAAAGGCGTATCCTTGTATTTTGAAGTTTTTGTATAGTAGTTCTCTTTTTCTGCTTTAGAGTAATTGTGAATTTTTAAACCTTACACATTCGTTCATCATATTGGCTTTTACTATTCGTGGCAAAAGTTCACGTAGGGATAATTTACTAACACAGTTTTCTGTTAGTTGGCATAGGCTATTTTTGAGAAATTTACTTGCTGAAAAGAACCTAATATGCAGGAGTATCTGTACTACATTCAGGAGCAAGGATATTAAAACATGATATTTTTTTAACATGACTTATAAATGAGAGTTCGGTGTCCTACTATTTTGTGATACCTTCTGCAACCATTTTGCACGATAGCATTATTATTATCAAGTAAAAATAAATTTCGAATCGAGAATTGTTAACTTGCGAAGCTAGTGAGCTGAATGCATTATTTCCTCATGATTGCGCATTGCAGCTATAATTTCAGATGAAATCATTTCAGTTTTCTTGGATGCAAAGTTCAAAGAGAACAATGTGATGTTTTTATCAGGAAATTCTTATTTTTAACTGCTTGGGTTGTAGACATGCCGTATAGGAATACAAATACACTGTTATACTTGCTGAACAGAAGAAAAAGGAACAAATTCTAAACTTGGGAGCACATTCAAGCCTGGACTATTAGAAAGATCGTAATGTCGTGTACTGAAAACATGGAGACAACTGCAATTATAAAAATAAAAGTTAAGTGATCATGAGTTATTAAAGCACTTTTGCGAGTAGAGATAATGGTAGTGATATAAAATTTGAGATTTTGAAGAAGCTTGTAATGGCTGTTAACAAGCTGTAATTTAGAGAGATATCTGGAACAATGTTAGTTCCCCATGATTACTGTTTTAAAAGTTTTTGTTGGTCCTTCTGTCAATGGAACAAGATGCATATATTATATTTCTTGACAACATATAGTGGGTTGGAGATATGGCGTATTGAAAATTTTCTTCCGGTTCCTGTTCCAAAGTCTTCTTAAAGGAAAATTCTTTACAGGAGATTCATGTCATTTTGAAGGTACATCGCTAGGCCTTACCATAAAATTATATTGATTTGGTTTATTTTTGGAATATCTACATTCTGACTATATGGTTATTCAGCATGGCATAGTTGCTTGTTATGATCAGTCCTTGGTTGAGATTTTATCAAAATGTTTATTGTCCAGCCTTCACTTGTTATATTAACTTTAGTGAATATAAGATCCTGCCTGCCATAAATTTATTACCTCTGTCAACATGTGAAAATATTGTTACCTTGCCTATGCTATTATTTTCTAGGTCTTCATCTTATGACACTGCCATAGATCCTATAAGAAAATTGATCCTTAGTTCTTACCTTAGGCACTTTAGTCAAAGAGATTATTATTTTAGCATACCTGTGCTAACAATTCCTGTTAATTTTTTTATTTTCAGTCATTCGTTCAGTGCGGCAATATCTATTGAAGTCAATTTCATACTTATAGGTGGCTTCATGCATATGATTTTCAAGTAAAATTGTGTTACATGGATATGTAATTCTAGCTACTAAAGTACATCGCTAAGTTCCATCTCTTTTTGCAGACCCACGTTATTCACATTCTTTTTAGATATGTGATTATAGTTTTGTTCTGTAGCTTCCTATATGGTTCTTCATTGTTGTATATTCACAAAGTACCAAATATTTAAAAGTTCAAAGAGATGCATATTTTGCTTAACTGTACCTGCTATATGATGCTACTGATGACTTTGATTAGTTCCTTGTAATGCCAACAAACTTGCGTTGCATATTATTGAACGAAGCACCTCCCATTAGTTATTAACCCACCATCTGATGTGACATGTATCAACTATAAGGAACCATATAAAACGGTATGTGAGTAGACCCTAAATACCTGCAGTTTTGTGCATGTAGAAACTATTTGATGAATTAGATGAGACATTCTGAACAAAACTGGCATGCGTATGTGCAGTACAAGTACAAACAACGCTACTACCCTGAACTTTTTATCACCTATCCTCAAACTCATGTGGGTACCTGTGGAAAGATTCCCTTGAAGGTTATGACATGCCAAACCATATCGGTATATACTGAAAACTATGATCTGGATAGAATTTTGGACGTTCTGGTGCATACATTTGATGGAACACCCCATAAATTGTAATTATTGGGTCTGTGTATCTATTTATCAGTTTAACAAATCGTCCCCCATTAGTATAACATCCAAGAAGAATATGTAAGTCATTTGATCAGGTCATACATGAATGGAGTATTTCTAGGCAGAGCCATCTAATGCTTGTGAGGTGCCAATAGATGGTTGTCATTGTAACATTAAAATTATTTTTATAGAACCACAATATGATGGCAAGTAGAAGCAATAATCAAGTGCACATATATTATGCTATATACCTGCTGGTCATAGACTCCTTTTATCCAGCACCTGTTGACATCAAACATTTTAGATTACAAATTTCATTTTAGATTTATTCTTTTTCTTAAATGCCGACTATTTCATATTCTTATTTGATTCTTTGTGCTTGCCTGTTAGTAATGTGTATGCTCTATCTTTGTGTAATTCTGTGTATTTATCTAGAGCCCTTGTGAGCCAAATTACCATTGGGTAAATATTCCCGCTGCAGGATTCAACATATGCTGTTGTAGATGAAGATAATGTGGAGCATAATGGGAGTGGGAGTTGGCCTTTTATCCATTACGTAGATCAACTCCTTCATGATATGTTTGATCCCAGTAAGGTTCCTGTGTCCTCTATTTCAGCAGCATATATGTCATTGGTTAGTTATACTATATTTACCTTCTACTGTCTGTTTTCTGGCTTTCAGTTTGGGAAGTTCGTCATGGTGCCATAATGGTTTTGAGAGAAATTTTAACTCATCAAGATGCTTGTGCTGCGGTATTTTTTCTTGATCTGGACTCAGATATGTTCTTAGATGATGTGGATGACAAGGCGCAGATAGAGTCAGCAAAGGGAGCTAGAGATATTGATTTAAACATACAATTTGCAGTGGAGGGCATGAACCAGACCTGAAGAGACAGAAAACATGCAATTACCCGGTTCTTTCTACAAGCTTAATTGGTTCACCGGCTATAGGGACAACCCATGATGTTGATATGAAAGTGGATGTTGGTCAATGTAATGCAGATTACACATTTGTTAATAGTAGCCCTGCCATTGCTCATGCTAAGGTGCAACCAGAGTTATATGGAAGGGTCTTATAATCAGTGTAAAGTGGAGGAGGCGGCATCACTTGAATCTTCTGTTGAAGATAGAGGTCCATTTTCACAGACGAGTTTTCTTGCAGATCTCCCTGATAATGCCAGACTCACGAAATTGTTAAAAAATAACCAGGCAATCAATGACCAAGAATTGAAATTTTTTACAAGATTGTGCTATCCGCTTTCTATGTGTGCTCTCTCTAGAACGGTGTGTTAAAGGCTACTGCCAATTATATAGTTATTATCTCTTTAGAAATGTGAAAGTTTATATATTTAGCTTAATTATCCTCAATTCTGTTCGACCATTAAATGAACATTCTCTGCTCGGTGCTCCTTTTGGATTTTGTTGTTCATGTGCTACTTTGCCCCAAAAAACTGGTCCTCTAGACCATTTTTCTATAGACAAATTTGTCATCATCTTATGGCATTTACTTGTTTTTTCTTGTAGTTTTGGCGATTATGTCTCCGACCAGGTTGTTGCCCGTCCGTGAAACTTGCGCTCAAGATCTTGGTGTTGTAAATATACTTCCATCATTAGTTTATAACACATTACAAGTTCTATCGCAAATGCAGGTAGTAGGTGTTATGGATGGTTAATAGTCATATGTAATTAATGATGACTGTATAATGTGTTCCATTTCTTTCTTTTTTATCTTTTTTTTTCTCTTCAGTACAGACAAGAATGGGAAATTCGTCACGGGTGCCTTCTTGGGATGAAGTACTTGGTTGCAGTTCGGCCGGTATGATATTGCACAACTACATCGTCTTTATTGATCCTGTCTGTGCCCCAAAGTTTCAAATTATATTTTATGTTCTTCTACTGATATCATCTGTTGTTTTTCGTTACCAGTAGTTATGTTATTTTGGGTTACAGCTTTTTTGGCAAGGGTAGACCTATACATTCAAAAATATTGCAGCTTTCCATTCTTCCTATTTTTCCTTGTGTTGTAATTATGATGTTGATTTAGCTTAGAACTGTGTATAAAGTCATAATTGCTCGATGATTTTTTTTTGGGTTCTGCATGTCGCTGTCTTTCCTTCAAGTTTTTCTAACTGATGAATAAAAATGTCCTGAACTTTATGCCTTGGTTGGTTATATCCTTTTTGTTTGAAGGGATAATTGCTCAAGAGATCCAGTTCAGATGAATTACCAATGAAATTTTAAAATATATCTATGCAAGGCCTGTGTTAGAAGTGCTATACCAAAATCAATGCGGAGCCATCCTCTTTTGTACCTTGTACTTTTTCTCCTATAATAGTGGCCTTAATGTTCGACTTTGACAATGAAGTTATCAGGTTATGTTTATTAAATGTTGCACGGTTTGTTTTTGATCCTACATAGGTTCTTCTTTGCTACTATTTGTAGATGCTCTCAAGCAGCAACTTGTATTTCTCATGGTCTCTTGATCTTACATCTAAGATGCCTAGGATTTATACCTAGGTGACATTTGGAGACTTTGGATAGTTTTGGACATTCTAGAAAATAAGAACATCGTGATTCACATAGCTTTATAGCTTATTATTTCAATGTCAAAATGGAGTAAGTTTAATCAAGTACAAACATCTCTCCTATGTTAGTCATATCTGATTAGTTATATGATGGAGTCTACTTATCTTCGACATATTTGGTCTCATGTTTACGGTAAGATAAGGGTAATGCCAATGATGAAAATCTCACATGATGTTATAAGATGCACGTTTAACTACAGTTATCTCCATCTTCCTTAAGTTATTCTCTTCTTTATATCTTCTTAAATTTAAATGGCAATGTGATGGCTCTTATTTACCTCTTTCTGACTGATATTGTTAGTCTAATAAAAACACTAGATACATTTGTTTCTTTTGTGCTTTGTCTGGTTTTATAATGGTTTGTTTTTCTCCAGGAATTGCTCTAGGACCTATTAGTATATGTGTTACCTGCATGTAAAGTTGGGTTGGAAGATCCAGATGATGATGTAAGAGCAGTTGCTGCTGAGGCCTTAATACCCAACGCTACTTAGCCTCACTTGGTGATAGAACTCTTCATTCGATTGTCATGTTACTTTGGGATGTCTTGCTGGACTTAGATGATCTCAGCCCATCCACTAGCAGGTATTCACCATTTTCACTGACACTTCAATTATGGTGTACAACAAGAAGAGATACTCAAGCTACTTGATTATCTGTTATTACATTTTGAGCAACTTCTTACTTTGAAAATTTGAATTAACTTGTTGCATGGGATGTCTATTTACATATCAAAAGATTCTTTCATATATATATATATATATAAAATATATATATATATATATATATATATATATATATATATATATATATATATATATTTGTGTGTGTGTGTGTATGTGTATGTGTACGTGTATGTGTACGTATATGTGCGATGATGATGAGCCTGGCCTGTGCGATGCGGGGCATCCACAACGTCGGAGGACTGACGAAAAATGGCCACGATCTGAGCTGGCGTGGGACAAAATGGGGCGTCCCGTGCATGAAAACTCATCGGCTAGGGTGCCGCGCGGGCGGTCGAGGATCGGCACCATTCTACCGCGGGTATAAACGACGGCTGACCACGCGGCCCGTCGTGCGGTGCCCAATAGGCGTCGGGAAGACGTCGTAAGGGCGTCGTGGGCATAGAACGGGTGACTGGGCGGAATCGGCTGTCGTAGGCGTCGTAAAGACGTCGGGGGCGCCTTCGGCGTCGTAGGCTAAGCGAGACGTTGAGTTGCTGGCGTCGAAAGACGTCGGCCGTCCCGTGAGGCTCTGGAGCGCGCGGAGTGCGCGAGGCGTACGTGCCGGGCAATGATAAAAAAGCCAGTGCGGACAGGATCTGCACGAAGAGTCCGAAGCCACATGACGACCGGCTAAAAATCGTGTGCGGGGAGACACACGATTTAACTGAGCTCGCATGTGCTGGAAATTATATATATATATATATATATATATATATATATTTGTGTGTGTGTGTATGTGTGTGTGTGTGTGTGTGTATATATATATATATATATATATATATATATATATATATATATATATATATATATATATATATATATATATATATATCGTCGCCTCGCTCAGATGGAATATATATATATATATATATCGTCGCCTCGCTCAGATGGGTGGCTTCGATGAACTTGCCTCATCTTGGCCTTCGTACTAATAAAACAAAAGTTTTCAACTGCACAAGTAGGCATGATAATAAAAGAGACGAATCCACATAGCTAAGAGAATAATCCCAAGTTGGGTTGATTGAGTTAGAATATGGAAAAAAGGTCCCACTGTCGGCTTAGAAGTGTTGCACGATGGTTTTTAAAATGATACTCGGTCCTTCGTCCCGTGGCTTAGGAGAAAGAAAGTTGGTCCTCGCCACAAAGCTGGAATTAGCCTAAGTCATAGGCGTCGTCCACATAAACGCTTGATAAAGCATGCACGGTCCCATCGTCTAAGGCTTAGCATAGCCTTGCCCGCCCTACGGGTTAAGTTGCATTGTACGGCTTGACATAAGTCTAGGCACCCAAATAATTTGGTTGTTCAAAGTCGAACGCGTGCACGGCGCGTTACCGCAATACGAGGCTTGACGTAGCCTTTGCTCGTCAAGTCGTTGCACGATTGAGTTAGGCTAAGTTATGCTAGGCTATCAAAGTCATTCTAAGCACTGTCCCATATTTTTTGCGGTTGTCAAAAATACTTGGTTTTACGATCGTAAGGCCAGTCGTATAAAGTATGACTTGGACAGTAGTGTCGCACAGAACACAAATTGGCTTAAGGTACGATGTCACAGATTTAGTGTTTTAAGGCACGAGCCACGGTTGATTCAAATGGAGTTTGGAAAAAGGGCTATCCAATAGTCGTTCCTGAGTTGAGTAAAATGATAGGGCAACATGGAAGAATCCTCGAGACCATGGGTCATCTGTTTGTAAAAACAAAAGTTGATCTTTATTTCACAAACTTTGTAAGAATATTACAATTGAATTCTGGAAAAGTACAACTTTAGGAATCCGATCTGAATGACGATCGCTTTATCCCTTGGACGATGTGAACTTTGAAGACGATAGCCTCTGAAGTTGAAGGCGGTAGCCTCTGAAGAATGCAGTAGCACTTTGGCAAGAACTCCTGATCTCTGGTGATAATAATGATCTGATCTGATCTCTATGATCCCCCTAGGAAGGACTTGAAACTCTATTTATAGAGTTCTGGAAATAACTAATTTTTAGTTATTCTGGATTGCGCAGGATGGATTGCGCAGACACTGGACTGCGCAAGCAGTGAACTGCGCTGGCAGTTACTTGATCGTGGACCAACTGTATGGGACACATGGCATTGTTTGATTGAAATGCGCATGATCGTGTACAGACGGTTGCCACGTGGTGAGCAATTGATGGCATGTATGCCACGTACAAAATGTCAGTTGTTGATTGATTGCGCCACATGAACTACGCTGGCTTCAAACTGCGCTGGATTGGACCGCGCTGCAGGGAATCGGGTAGATTGTGCTTCGAGTGGGCTGGTAGACTGCACTGGCTGTACAGCTGTCCTCGAGCGCTGTGCTGCACGAGAAACGAACAGTTTCCTCGTTCTTCGGGCTGTCAGCTGTCAGAAGATCTGAATCTCTATCAGATAATGATGACGAGGCCACGTCAGCTTGCGTGCTTGGATGAGTGCGCAGTTCAGCCTGCGCAGTTGAGGTGTTGTGCAATCTATCTCTTGCGCAGTTCATTTGAAGGGTGCACAATTTGATTTTTTTTGCTTTTTTTGATGGGTGCAACTTGATTTTTAAGACCTACAAGACCCCCTTCAAAGTTTTCAAGATTTGAAAGTATTTCAAAGTTTCGAAATACTTTGAATTTTGATTTTAAAATCAAGTTGCGCAAGTAATGCCTTGTCTGCGCGTTTGGAGGAATTAGTTCCTATTTCTTCGGCGCAATCTGAGGCGTCTGTTACTTTCGAAAAACTATAAATAGTTCTCATTCTTCTTTCTGTTATTCTTTACTTGTTTCCAAACGTTTGAGAGAGAAAACTCCGGAGCCAACTCCGACTCTTCTCCGTCTTCTCCGTCGACATCAATGGCCCCGAAATGCTCCGCCGCCGAGAAGGGCAAAGCCCCCGCTGAGTCTTTGACTTGGGCTGCGCCTCGCATTTTTTATCACAAAATCGGTCACCCTGCGCTGCAAGGTAAACGTTGGACTCGATCAAAAACTCTTTTTAGGGTTCTTTGACATTGTTGAACCCTCAAACCTCTCTCTTTTTGGATATTTGGTTGTATTGTGCTGCCCCGTTTAGGGTTTCGGTTGCACACCCACAAATAGTTTTCATTTTTATGAAAACTATTTTTATGCGCAATCGGTTGGAAAGCGCTGGCAAAAGTCAGCACAATCTATCGATTTGCGCAAGTCTGTCCAGCGCAAACTGTTGCCTTGCGCAAGCTTGTTAGCACAATCTGATGGCTTGCGCAAGTGAATGTGTTGGCGCAACTGGACAGTTTGCGCATGGAAGCTGCTTTAGCGCAATCTGATGCTTTACACACAGCGCAATCTGATGCTTGCGCAATTTGTTGATCTTTTGAACAGAATCTTTGATTTTGCATGTACTGAATTCTGTCTTTTTGTTTGATGCAGTTAACATCAGAGAAGACCCAGATTATGAAGTCTTTGCAGGGACCCTGGCTGAACCAGAGTTTAAGGAAGATCTGTCCCATGTAACATTTCCCCAGTATGCTCTGCCATCGTCCCGTCAAGCCATCTTATCAGCACAAGACAATGAAACATTATTGAGTCTGATGAATGGGCAGCCTCTGCAGACTGCTGTTCCCATTATTCATAAGAAGCCTTTGTTTCTATTTGGTGAGGCTATTAATAAGAGTTCTCAGCCGAGACCTCGAGTTGAGCAGAGACTCTTTCAGAGAGCCGAGAAGAGGATACTTTTGCCTGAGATTTCTAGGTGCCTTCCCTTATCTCGCTACGCTCATGCGAGCTATCCCAGGAGGATGGACTGGGATATAACTCCTCTCCAGCAAGCCAGAACAGGAAACATTTGTGTGAAGAAAGGACCCAACAACAAGGACATGTTTTATAGTTCTTCGGAGCGTCACAGCTCTCTGCTCAGAGGATTGAAACCTGGGTGCATCCCACCAGAGAACTCCTTCCTGCTGCTGCCGGTCCGAACACCGATCTTTGTAAATGAATTTGCGAAGGTTGAGGGAAGATATCCGGATCAGGACATCCGATTGACAGGTCTGGTGAATCCAGATAACAAAAGATGGAACTGCATAGCCAATTGGATATTGGCTCAGTTCGAAGAGAAGCTCAAGGAAATTGAGCTGTACCAGGCGGTATACTCCACAGTATACGACTTCCAACCCAATCCTCACCTATTCCTGGCTTTGGCAGAAAGGTACAACTTTAGAACAGGGACTTTTATGACGTCCTGTGGGAAAATCGGACTGGCTCTTCACGAGATGAAGTACATCTCGAGTCTACCAATGGGGGAATTCCCCTATAAGGAATTTGTCCCAACCAATGACGAGTTGGACAAACTTCGCCAGGAGAACGCTGATATGGTGGCCGTCTTCGAGGAGCTCTTGTGCCACTACAAAATATGTTCCTTGTATTACAAAAGCGGTTCATCAGGCACCTGCTATTCGTCGAAATGGTTACCATATATGTTCCTTAACCACATTATGGAGAAGAAAACCAAGGAACACGACAATTGTAAACCCAACTTCTTCAAACCACTCAGCAGCAGTGAGGTGATTGGGTTGATGGAGGAGAATAAGGAAATGGACATCATGATCGATGATGATCTCCAATACCCTCCTTTCAAGACAGGAGATAATATTGAAAGTTTCATGAGGATGGGCTATAGGCCCATGTCAAAGGAAGCCCAGCTGGCGGATTTTCTCACCTATTGGCTCCGACGAATCATCGTACCGGGAGCGAGCGCCGTCGATCGTTTCCATCGAGGCGTGCTATTTGCTGTCGTCCGTTTAGTCTTTGGCTACCGGATGGATCTGCTGTCGGCAATGACCTGCAGAGTGAACGCGGGTCTCCGTCTTTTTGTTGATTCAATGCTCAAGGGGAAAGGCGAGAAAGGAAACTTTCCTCGGCTGGAGCTTCCCTACACTTATTTGTTCGGATGGTTGCTTCTGCACTATCCTACATTGATGAATCCTGACATGGGAGCGGTAGGTGGCAGCTTCTTAAGGAGATTCTCCAGAAGCAAATGGATATACACCAGCCTAAGAGATTGCAGACGAGCTCTGAATCTCGGGAAAGGGTGGAACTTCTATTGTGTTCCCCCTCCAACTGGCTATGAACATATGTCTACAAATGTGGTTGATCTTGGGAGGCAGCCTTTGGGTCGTACAGTGTTTGATTGGCTGAAGACGATCTGGCCGTCTCATTTGGTCTACAGATTTGAAGATGAATGTTACTTGGAACCCTATCTTCCCAGCCGATTTGCGCGCCAATTCGGCTATGACCAATTCCATGTAGGCAACGCCATCACGTGCCTGCAAGAAAAAGGTTATTTGATCGATGGCGCCCGGGCTTGGGCTTATTATAACGCTCGAGACACAAGAACAGTGTTCTCGATGCCGACGAAGGGCGACCATGGTCCTCGGATGCTGTACACATATTCAATTTTCTATACATCGGCGAATACCTTTGCTGAGAACTTCAGTCTTGCCGATAGCTTTGCAACAGCAGTCCGATTAAAGAAAGGAGCAACTGTTGTGTCAGCTCCCGTTAATGACGAAGAATATGAGCCGGTTGATGCCCCGTTGGAAGCTTCGAGGGAAGCCAACTTCCCCGAAGAAGTCAACGAGCCACTGCGTGTCTCATTGAAGGTTGTTAAATCTCCAGCCAAGGAGAGGAAGAGGAGGATAGAGGAACCTTCTTCTCCGGTTGCCAAGAAGAAGCTTGTCTTGGAACCTTCAGAAAAAGTCACCACTCGGTCGCAGTCTCGGCAGCTGGTTGAGTTGACTCAGAGGGAAGAAGCGACCACCCCAACTTCTATTCACAGACAAGAAAATGTCATAGATGTAGAGATTCCGGAGCGACCTCTTCACAGAAAGAAACTGGTCTTCAGAAGAAAGAGGGTAGTCACTCCTCCGAGACAAATCCTGTCCTCAGTTGTGGCTAGTGCTGTTGCTGGAATCACAATGTCATCTCCTACACATGCCCCTGAGCCCAAGCAGGAAACTCCTAGTCCAGAACAGAAGGATAAGGCTGTAGAGCCCAGGGAAGACATTGTGGAGAGAGAAGATGAAGTTTTGCGATCTCCTTCACTTGCAATAGAAACTACCCAGCTTCCTGCTACACCAGGAACACTCCGTGAAGAAGAAGATCGATTAATGATCTATGCATTGAATGATTGCGATTTCGGCCTACAGGATGATGTAGATCCGGCCGTCGCAACTGACAGCGAAGAAGCACCAGAGGACAGTATAAGTAATAAAGATACATCAACAGAAGCTGTTGATGATACTTTAAATCCAGAAGAGGACGCTAATGTCCATGTATCCTCAAAAGCTATTGACGACACGCTGAATCCTGAAGAGGATGTTGAGGTGCATGTGTTTCCAAAAAAGAATGAAGAAGTAGCACCTGAGGAAACTACTACTGCTGATCCCAAAGGTATTAAATGAGATTATCAATCTTCTTTTCATAGATTAAATGGCTGACATCTCTATTTTTTATCTATGTAGAAATCGAATCATCCCCAATTCCTCCCACATGCACAGATATAGTGCCAATAACGGCGATAGCTAGTGGTAGCCGACCTTTTTCGGGTGGCTCCGAGGCGGGTAGTAGCCAGGCAGTAATGTCTGAGGCTACTTCTGCAAGGTTGGAACCTGTGCCAGCAGATGACAGACTTGTCGCTGGACCAAGTCATGGTAAGATTGCTTTTACTTTTGATCCTTTTCGATTGGTTCAAAATGATAAGGTTCATTTGATTTTGCAGAAAAACATCCGGGAAGGACAACTAGCTCTACGATGGCTCCTTTATCCAGAGAGCCCTCCATTCATGTGCAAAAAGCTGCACGTCTATCCAAGCACCTGCTGCTTCGTCGTCAATGGGAGTAGCCGCTACACCTGGTGCTCTGGCTACTAACCGATTTATCATAAGCTCCTTCACCAACCTTTTCTTTACTTTGTTGGGACCCTTAGTAGATAGGGTGATAGAGAAAGAAGATGTTGGTTTCTCTACAGTTAGAGGTCCAACCTCCTATCTGATCAATGCCATCCGAAGTCAAGGCGACGAAGCTCAAGCAGTTTTTCTTGAACATATACTAGATGAGCTGGAGGCATCGGTTAGGATCTACAAAGAGCTTAATAGGGGAGAGGTAGAACCCTTGGTACAGGCTGAATTTGAGAAGATGTCTCAAGAGCCTGCAGTTGCGAAAGTTGATCTCCAAGTCCTCTTGGACACTTTCTCTACTAAGTCTACTGAGTATAATTCCCAAGTAGAAACAATAGCATCTGTTGCTGAAGAGAAGAAGAGGAAAGTTGCTGAGCTGCAAGCAGAATCTGCCCGTCTTCAAGAAGAGCTGAGACTTGTTCAGCTTGCTCTGGAGGATGAGGCCACACAACATCAGGCTGCAGTTCAACAACTGGACGCTCTGACTCAAGAAAGAGATGAGTATGTCGCAACTCATCAAGCTGAAATCTCTCGCAAACTAGTAACTTTACCGTCTTTCGACGATAAGTCTGGGATGGAGGAAGCTAAGAGGCGAGTGATGGACTCTCGTGAAGAGCGACTGCAAATTTTAAAGCAGCAGATGACTAGCTTGATGACTCCGCCAGCCGAATAGAAAGATTATTTGTATCTTCTTGTTTTGGTGACATGTATTTTTGTAATGTCTTTCAATTTTGATCAATAAAAAGACATTTTCTTTGTGGCTCCATTATTTATTGCATATCTTATTCAGATATAAATAATAGCGATAGAAAATATATTCAGAGGTGCAAGACATGATATATTTCTTGAATTTTAGAAAATAATTATATTCATTATATCTGCTCAGAGGTAATGTGGACAGTTGAAAATCATTATTTCAATAGACAACTTAATCAAAGATGACAAGTTGCTGATATGAATGAATGGATGAATCGTCAAAACAAAATGAATCGTCGGGATGTGTGAACGAAATGAATCGTTAGGATGAACGGACGAACCGTCAAATGAATTAAATGAACGGGTGGATCGTCGAATGGTTGTAATGAACGGGCGAATCGTCGAATGGATGTAATGAACGGGTGAACCGTCAGATGTATGTAATGAACGGACGAACCGTCGAATGGATGTAATGAACGGGTGAACCGTTAGATGAAATGGAATGAACGGGCGAACCATCGAATGGATGTAATGAACGGGTGAACCGTTAGATGAAATGGAATGAACGGGCGAACCATCGAATGGATGTAATGAACGGGTGAACCATCAGATGAATGTAATGAACGGGTAAACCGTCGAATGGATGTAATGAACGGGTGAACCGTCAGATGAAATGGAATGAACGGGCGAACCGTCGAATGGATGTAATGAACGGGTGAACCGTCAGATGAATGTAATGAACGTGGTGCTTCGCTGTTTCCAAGAATCTCTGCCTATAAACAGGACAAATTTAAATGGAATGATCACTTTCACTTGTCAACACAAAGATGTCGTCTGGAGATGCATCCAAGCAAGGTTGTAAAAATCGCTAGTCGGCCGCTAGTCGGTTCGTGGGGACTACGGATTAATCGGACTACTCGGGGACTAGTCGGATTAGTCGGTTTAGAATTCTTAATGAATATATATATATATATATATATATATGTAATATGTTATAAAAATATTTTAAAAAATAATATGTTAATTGTTGAACTTTTAATTATCGCAGACTACAGTACATTTTCTTATTCATTATTTTGCATAAATTTCTATTTCGATAAATATTTAAATAATATGTTAACAACTTACTATTTTGCACGGAGAGTTACAGCCGCAGTAGCAAGCAAAAGCAAAAAAAAAGTAACAAGAAAAAATTAAAAAAAGAGCCACAACAACAGTAGCAAAGAGATAACAAAGCAAAAGTAAAAATAAAAAAAGAGTAGGCTAGTCACTTTTTTCAAAAATAGAAAAAGGCAGCAACAAAGTAAAGAGTCGACGACGGCTGCCTTGACGAAGTCGACGGCAGCCCAGACTAGTACCAATTTAGCTAATTTTTGGATGGATCAGCCCCTAATCGAGTCGACGGTGGCCGACAATTGACTAGTCGGGGACTAGCCCCTAGTCGAGTCGGCGGCGGCCGACTAGCGACTAGTCGGAGACTAGTCGGCCGCCTAGAGGGATTTTTACAACACTACATCCAAGAAGGCTGAGATCGCCCCGAAGGTCGAAGCGGTTACTGAAGAACGTTCAGTCGAGCCAGCCCAGCTAAAGCAGACAGAGGTAGGCGAAGGTTCATCTGCATCGAAGCCGCCAAGGGACATCTTGGACTTCCTTCTTGAACCAGGGATGACAGAGGAAGAAGAAGCCATGAGGATGGCTGCTTGCAAATTCCTGGTGGGTTCGAGCAAGGATGTTCTCGGCTCTTTTGCTGATTATGTTTTTGAAAAGGACGGTAGTGGTCCTCGTCCCAATTTTGAGAAGGATGATAGTGACCTTCCTTGATATTATGTACTATCATTTATGATGAAATAAAATCAAATTTTATTTATGAACTTGTCTGATGATTACAAGCAATCTCTTTTACATTTATACATAATACTTTTTGAGGAACTTGCCATTGATAGGCATCATTGCAACTCGACCATCCAATTCTGTGAGTTGATAGGCTCCATTTGAGAAGACTTTGCTCACGAAATATGGACCTTCCCACTTTGCATCAAACTTGCCTTTGCTCATGTGAGTCATAGTCATGCGACGTCTGACTGTTAAAACAAGCTCTCCTTTCTGAAAGGCTCTAACTTTAACTTTACGGTTGAAAGTCTTCGAGATTCGGGCCTGATATAACTCAATATGTTGTTGAGCCATTAACCGTTTCTCGTCGAGCGCCTCCAATTCTTGAAGTCGAAGGAGGTCATTGTTCTCCGTAGTGAGCTCATTAGCGATGGCAATCCTTAAGGATGGGATTTGAAGTTCCAAAGGAAGAACATCTTCACAGCCGTACACTAGAGAGAAGGGTGTACAGCCTGTGGGGTTGCGGACTATAGTACGGTAGGCCCAAAGATATTTCCCAAGCTTTTCACTCCAGTTCCGTTTGTTAGTAGATACAAACTTCTTAAGAAACTTGATGATAGTCTTATTGAAGGCTTCGGCTAAGCCATTAACATCAGGATTGTAAGCTGTTGAAGCGACATTGTCAATCCGGTGATCATCACAGAACCTTGTGAACTTTTGACTGATGAACTATGGTCCATTGTCATGAATGATCCTTCGAGGTACACCAAATCTATAGATGACATGATGTTTGACGAAGTTGATGACACTGCTGGTTTTGACTTCAGCCAACGGTATAGCTTCAGCCCATTTGGAGAAGTAGTCGGTTATTGCTAATATGAACCGATGTCCTCTAGAAGAAGAAGGATTGATGGGACCTATAATGTCTATGCCCCAAGCTTCGAAAGGCCAGGAAGCAGCAGTCGGATGCTGGAATTCCGACGGTTGATGGATGAAATCTGCGTGGATCTGACAAGCTCGACATTTCCTTGCATATTCGATGGCATCGGATACCATAGAGGGCCAGTAGTAACCCATTCGTCGGATGCGATCCTGTAGCTTAGGACCTAGTTGATGTGCTCCGCAGGCGCCATCGTGAGCTTCGCGTAACACTTGCTTTGCCTCATCACCAGCAAGACAGCGCAAAAGAAGACCGTCATAAGTCTGCCGATACAGAGTCTTGGTAGTCTGATTGTAGTAGAATCGGAGAGATCGTCGGCGAATACTCGTAGCCTCCTTTGGGTCTTCAGGAAGTATGTCGTGAACTACGAAGTCGATGAAGGGAACTCTCCAATCTTCACCGATAACATTGGCTTCAGTAAAATTACTGAACTCAATATAACGATTGTTTTCAATGTAGAATAATTCCCGATTGGAAACAACAACCACCTGTTGTCTTTTGATAGGGATGGCTAATACTGCTGCAAGATTGGCCAAAGCATCTGCCTCAGTATTGCAAGCTCGGCGAACATATTCGATAAAGAAGGCTTTGAATGATGTAGCCATGCTGATTGCCGCTTCATAGTAAGGCACTAGATCTTGATGGCGAACTTCATATGTCCCTCTAACCTGGTTAACAACTAGCTTGGAGTCGCCATAGACTTCAAGATATTCGACGTCTAGTTGTTTAGCCAATTGAAGGCCAATGAGTAGAGCATTGTATTCAGCTACGTTGTTGGAGCAGGGTTCATCTAGGGAATAGGCTCTTTGGATGGTTGACCTGTCTGGAGAAACAAGAACAACCCCAACTCCTGCGACAATGGCACCATTGGGTCCGATCCTGGATGCACCGTCAAAGAATAGACGCCAAGTAGGAAATTCTTCGGAGGTTGTATTTGATTCCAATGTCTCGTCTGGAATTTCATCATAGAGTTTGGATGTCTCTGGAACAAGATAAGCTGCTAAGAAATCCGCCAGCGCTTGACCTTTGATAGATTTTTGTGGTACATATACCATGTCATATTGGGCTAGCAGAATGACCTATGTAGCCAGCCGAGAATTGAGTGTGCTCGACTTCTTCATCAGTACCCGAAGGAGATTAACTCGGGATATGACATGAATAGTTTGGCCAATGATGTAATGCCGAGTCTTTTGAACAGCGAATATAAGAGCTAGACATTCTTTCTCAACCGGACTATAACGGTGTTCAGCACCAATCATAGTATGACTGAGATAATAGATAGCCTGTTCATGACCTTCTTTGTTCTTTTGGGCAAGTAAAGCACCCAATGAATGATCCATGGCACAGACATACATTAAGAATGGTATGCCTGAGATCGATGGCACCAAGACTGGTGGGTTCATAAGATATTGCTTTATATCTTCGAATGCTCGTTGACATTCTTCAGTCCAAATGAAAGATACACCCTTCTTCATTAGCTGAGTAAATGGTCTGCAACGTCCAGACAAATTCGAAATGAACCTCCTGATGTACGCAAGTCGACCTTGGAATCCTCGTAGCTCTTTTAGGTTGCGTGGAGGACGCATCTCTTGAATGGCTTTGATCTTCTCGGGATCCACGTGTATACCTTTAGAGGTAATAACGAAGCCGAGAAATTTACCACTAGAGACACCCAAGAATGACTTGGTGGGATTCATTTTGAGTTGATGTTGGCGCATGAGATTGAAGATGGTTCTCAAGTCTTGAATGTGATCTTCCTTTAGACGACTTTTGACAGCAATATTGTTGACATAGCATTCGACAGTCTTGCAAAGATGATCTCGAAAAATGGTACTCATAGCCCGTTGGTAAGTTGTACCCGCGTTCTTGAGACCAAATGGCACTACGGTATAGAAGTAGACTCCACGAGGAGTGCGGAAAGAGGTATGTTTTTCATCTTCAGGATTCATCCGAATCTGATTGTATCCGGAGAATCCATCTATGAAGGATATTCGCTCGAACCCACAGGTGTTGTCAATCATGACGTCCGTGATAGGGAGAGAAAATTCATCTTTTGGACAGGCTTCATTAAGATCCCGAAAGTCGATGCAAACTCGATTTTTGCCGATTTTCTTCAGGACTGGAATAACGTTGGCTACCCAATCAGGATGTTGTTCTTCTCGAATAAAGCCACAAGCGATGAGCTTCTTGACTTCATCATCGATTGCGTCCATCATTTCTGGCTTAAAGCGTCGTTGTTGCTGTTTGACTGGTTTTGCATTAGGCAAAATATTTAGTTTATGAGTAGCAACTTTGGAATCTAAACCTGGCATGTCTTCATAATTCCAAGCAAAAACATCAAGGTATTCTCGAATAAGAAGAATTAATTCTTGCTTATCTGTCTCTGGAAGGTTCTTGCTGATGAATATCGGACGAGGTGGCCCGCTCTCTCCTGCATCAATTTGAACCAACTGATCTTCTGTAGGAGGTTCTCGTTGTTCGAATCGGAGTTCCCATTGAGTATCCATTCGTTGAACCCAAGGATCTGTTTCGGGACTTTCTTCAATATCCTCATCATAGCCTTCTGGAAGGTCGACGGAGACCATATTAGACGATACGATCAGCCGATGAACTTGACCAATGCTGGTATCAGAGTCCCATGATCTGGAATCGGAAGAATTAGAGCGCTCTTTACTATCAGATTCGGAGACTGCTGGGGATAATACCGGAGGTGAAACATATCCAATACCTCTTTTAGTTCTGCTGTAATACATCTCTGACTTTCCTTTCGGGACAGTCGTACGTATAGGAGTTCGTCTACCTTTACCGTAGTTGAGGCCATTCTTGAAATCATAACCCATCTTTCGGATGATATCTTTTGATTGTTGACTGTAACGACGAAGTTGGAGATGTCCCGTATCGTTGCTTTTGCTATCATTCGTATAGCTGAATTTTTGTTCTGGTCCTTTACTAAAACGTATTGGACTCTCGCCTCTTTTCCGAGAAGGAACAACAAAGTATGAATCATCTGGGTGTTCAAGTAAGACCTCCGTCTGAAGAGATTGTACAACTCCCATTGTAAATAACTGAAAGCTATCTAACATATCCAAATAGCATTTAGCATGATAAATGACATCAGTATACTGGAAAGTAGATGCTTTTTCATTGATTTGTACATCTGTATTTACAACAGGACCTTTAGCCTTAGCAGACTTGGTCAGATTGATTACAAGAGGGAAAGAAGAAGAACGTTGAGGAGGCTTGTTACGACGAAGGTCAATAACAAGTGGCTTAGAGGAGGTGAGCTCCCTTTTGTCCTTGTTATGAGATGAATCAATAACAAGTGGCTCATAAGAGGTAAGCTGCCTTTTATCCTTATTACGACGTAAGTCGATAACAAGTGGCTCAGAAGAGGTGAGCTCCCTTTGATCTTGACCACCATCGATTGGTTGCTTCTGGACTGGCAAGTGAATAGCCAATGGTTTGGAGGACTGAGGATGAGAAACACGCCCTTTGACATGTATGATGAGGGTATCTTTAGGCACTGCTTCTTGTTCTTCTTCAGTGTCTAGAGCCAGTACAACCTTCATAAACTCCTCTTTGTACATGCGAGCATCGTTGCAGTATGCTTCAACACCTTTAAAATGCTAGAGATCCGCAATCTCCTTTTGAACCTCTCTATTTTCATCAACATATTTGAAACATTGATGGAGAGTAGACGGAACAATATTGTGTTCATACAGAAATGGTCTCCCCAACAGAGCATTGTAAGAATAACCATGGTTGTCTATGATGTAGAGGTCACCTTTGTGCGGAGATTGCCTATTTGGAGTTTTAGGCGAATCTTGTCCAGAGGTTCACTTCTTCCCTGGTTGAACCCGAAGATGGTGGTGATTGTGCTAGAAAGACTATGCACTGGGATCTTCAGTGCATCTAGCATTGTCTTCGGCATAATGCTGAGTGTTGACCCTGGATCTATCAGAATATGATCGACTTTCATCGAGTCGACATATCCTGTATAGTATAAAGGACGGTCGTGCCTATTGTCTTACATCGGCATATCATCCTGTGTGAAGGTAATATTAGGAATTAACTCCAACACACTGTGACAATGGAGGCAAGAGACAGGCTCTGCCTTCGGCTTCTTGAAAAGGGTTAGGCAAGTTTCTACCTGCATTAGAGCTTCACTCAGAGTTTCTCGAGTCTCTTTAGAAAGGCGTAAGAGCTCGAAGATTGATAGCCTAGCCGGTGTATTGGCTAGTTGAGCCAAGATATCAAAGTTGTAAGGCTTCTCAAGTCCAGAAGGAGATGACTTTTTTAAAGGTTTGTCGAAGCGGACTTGTTGTTTACCCTTGTCGGTTGTCGTTGGTTTAGGGGGAATGGGTACTACAACCGGTGAGGATGCAGACGGGATGTCTTCAGTGGAAACCGGTTGCACTGGAGCAGACTCAGAAGAAGAAGCAGAATTCTCCTGAGCTTCGGGATACTCACGTAGATAGGCTTTCCCTGACCTGGTGCCCAGCAGGATTTCTTCTTCAACTATGGGGTCAAAAGACACCATATTGCAAGTCTTTGTCTTGCCCTTGGAGCGTTCTTTCTTCTTGGAAGGAGCCTCGACGTCAGCAACAAGGTTTGGGTGGATCCACATAATCGTACCATTATCGAGAGATAAGGGGACAAGACCTTCACTTCGTGGAGGAGGGAGATTTTCGATCTCAAGAGTGGCCTTAGGGATAGGGATGACACCATGCTGTACCATCTGTGGATGGAAGTTACCGAACTGTACTGAGACCATGTTCGCGGTAACCGTCTTCTCGTCTTATTGCAGGGTGACAACACCAGCGTTGACTAGTTCTTGAATCTTGTCTTTGAGCACATAACATGGTCGAGTGGGATGCCCGATGAACCTGTGATAAACACAATATTTGGGATGATCGGTCTTACCGACCTCATCAGGTTTCTTCGGATCTAGGAGTTGGAGCTTATTGCTTTTGATCAAGCAATCAAAGATGCTCGCGGTGTCGTTCTCGTCAAAGGAGTACTCTACTTTTGGACGAGGTTCTCTTGGTGGAGGGGCGGAAGGAGTAGAAGTAGACGTAGGTGGAGCTACGTTAACGGCCAGAGATTCTTTGCTCTTCAAGTTGATGTTCAAAGTCTCTTTATTCTTGCGGTTGTTCTGGCGATTACCGCTACTCGATGTCTGATGTTTATTCCGGTCGGGGTTAGACATGTGTACTCCCAACTGCTTAAACTTGTCAGTGCTAACTTCAGCTGCTTTAGTATTGACAATGAAGGATGTCCAGTCTTGGAACTGAGTTGACCCCGTCCACATGCTGATAATGGGCAAAAGATTCGCCTTGCAAGTATCTATGGTGACAGCGGCCGGAGTCCCATGAGGCATCTTTAAAGCTTCTCGGCGGAACCTTTCAATGAAACTCTCAACGGTTTCATTCTGTCTTTGTTTGATTTTATTAAGGGCTGACATGGTCATGTCGTTGATCCCCTCATAGAATCGTTCCAAGAAGATTTGTTTAAGACCCGAGAAGGAAGTGATACAGCCATCAGGCAAGCTTCTGTACCAATCGTATGCCACACCGGCTAAACAGCCGACGAATACCCTGGTAAGAAGAGCGTCATTTGGCTGAAGTTGGACAGTCATTACCTCAAAGTGGTTAATGAACTGACTAGGAGAAGTACTGCCATCAAACAGAGTGATTGTAGAAATCTTGTACTTAGGAGGAAATGGGACTTCCTTCCATTCAATTGGATAGTGTTGTTTGATTCCCAATCTCTGTAAATTGTTCTTCTCTTTGAAGGCCTCGAACTGAGTGCGCAAGAGCTTAACAGCTTCATTAGCATCCTCCGATGATGAAGAGGGAGCAGGCTGAATCAGAGTGTTAGGGGGAGGAACAGCGTGGTAAGCACTACCCCTAGCACCTGACTGACTGGGTGTGGGTTGAATTTGTACAGGGGGTACTTGAGGAGATACTATCCCCAGCCCTGCATTGACAGGCACCGACGATGCTATGATCTCAGGAATTGTAGCAGGTACGGTCGGTGGTACTGTATGTTGGGCCACAATGATAGAATACATACTTGCGACCATTTCAGCCATGGTCTTTAATTTGTCCTCCAGTGCAGCAATTCGTTGTTCTTGATTAGCCGAACTAGAAGCATCTGGATCTTCAGTGACAACATAAGCTGTCACTTCTCTAGGTACAGTAGAATACACTGTTTGTTCAGAACTTTCACTGTATGCATCATAATCAGAGAAGGAATCATCTCCCAAATGAGAAGTAGGAAGATGACCAGAAGGATCTTGAAGAAGATTCCTTTGACCGATTGTATCTCGGCTTCGGGATCGGGCATGTCGAAATACTCCTTCAGAAGATTCTTGGAGTAAATCTAAATACCGCTGACCGGGCCGGCGAGGCTTGCCGTGCTTAGAGCACTTTCTACCCCCAGTATCTCGGGAAGCCATATTGACGGAAGCGTATAACACTTCGTCTTCATCTTCCGACATTGGTTTCGAAGTTGCAAAATTCAAACAATCGAAGACAGATCGTTTTGTTGTCTGGCAACAACACTGGATGATAACTTTGTGATTGCAACGGTGTTCAAGTGGTTGAACTGGAGGTGTTGAGATGTTGTCCCGCTTTTGCCTGAGGTGCTTCCGGAGGTCAGGAACAACAACGGGACGAGAAGAAGTTTGAGGGATATGTTCTTTGACAACATTCGGAATATGATTTCGGTTCTTCAGATGTTTTGTCCCTTGAGTGTATAGGGAAGTACTTACTTCATTAGCATAGGTGTCAGGATTTTTGATCCTGGAAGTTTGCCTTTGATGTAGGTTCATCTTCGGCATCGGCTGCTTGCGTTTTGTCGAAGTTGACATAGACCGAGATCTATTGAGATAACTTCGTAGATCAGCAAACTCACCCCCAGGGGTTTCTGTCTGAGACACCAGAGAGTTGGGAGATCTTGGAATTCTGCTACCGGAGTAGGCAGAATACCTCTTTGATCAGTACATTTTCCTCTGGTCCGAAGAGAAGATCTCTTATTTGAGAGAGTCCTTGCACTGACTGGTGCCGAGGCACGTTCAGATTGATCTTCCGAGGTAAAAACCGAGGAAGACTGAGAAAAGACCAAAGGGCCTTTTCCTTTGTTTTGTGAGGAAGGGTTAGCTAAAGAGCGTTTCCCTCTGCTGTCTTCCAAGTCGTGGAACGAGGAAGTTTGAGAAAAGACCAACGGGTCTTTTCCTTTGTTCTGAAGAGGAGGAGAAATAGTCAGCAGACTACCCCCAGTGGATTGTGCTGGAGCAACAGGGTGCTTGGGAAGAGAAGCTGAGTCTTTCTCCTTGCTGTGAGAAGAAAGGAAATTAGCCAAAGGGCTGTCCCTCTTAGACTGCGCTGGCACAGTTTGTGCAGGAGTTGAAGTGGCTGTTGGCGTATTGGCTGGTTGCGCATGAGGAGTTTTGACAGATGGCCTTTTGGCCACAGACATAGCAGCTTGCGCAGCAGGAGTTCTGGCTTCAGAGTGCTTGAGTTGCACTCTGGTTGCTGGAGTGGTGGACTGCGCAGGAAGTATTGCAGCCAATTGCGCCAGAGGAAGAGGAGTCTTGCACTTTGCCAGGGCAGCATAGGAAATAGTTTGTGCACTGGCAAGAGGAGCAGCGTACTGTGCATCAGTTTTGGGAGCAGAGACAGTAGACTGCGCAACAGTCTTGGCAGCAGAGACAGTAGACTGCGCAACCGTCTTAGCAGCAGAGGCAGTAGACTGGGCAACAGTCTTGGCAGCAGAGGCAGTAGACTGCACAACAGTCTTGGCAGCAGAGGCAAGCGCAACAGTCTTGGGGACCCATACTGGATGAACTTTGCTTGTGGCAGAAGTTGTTGCAGTGCGAGGGGTGGTCCTGAAGTTGATCATCGCCTCGTAGGCTGTCTGGTTGACCTTTACAACCAGCGTCTTCTACGTCTTCCCGATAGACGCAACGTCAATTGAGTTGTCACTTCCTCGTCGGAGGAGAAAGTCGTCCCCAGCAGAGTCGCCATTTTGTTTGCAAAAACAAAAGTTGATCTTTATTTCACAATCTTTGTAAGAAGATTACAATTGAATTCTGGGAAAGTACAACTTTAGGAATCCGATCTGAATGACGATCGCTTTATCCCTTGGACGATGTGAACTTTGAAGACGATAGCCTCTGAAGTTGAAGGCGGTAGCCTCTGAAGAATGCAGCAGCACTTTGGCAAGAACTCCTGATCTCTGGTGATAATAATGATCTGATCTGATCTCTATGATCCCCCCTAGGAAGGACTTGAAACTCTATTTATAGAGTTCTAGAAATAACTAATTTTTAGTTATTCTGGATTGCGCAGGATGGATTGCGCTGACACTGGACTGCGCTGGCAGTTACTTGATCGTGGACCAACTGTATGGGACACATGGCATTGTTTGATTGAAATGCGCATGATCGTGTACAGACGGTTGCCACGTGGTGAGCAATTGATGGCATGTATGCCACGTACAAAATGTCAGTTGTTGATTGATTGCGCCACATGAACTGCGCTGGCTTCAGACTGCGCTAGGTTGGACCGCGTTGCCAGGAATCGGGTAGATTGCGCTTCGAGTGGGCTGGAAGACTGCGCTGGCTGTACAGCTGTCCTCGAGCGCTGTGCTGCACGAGAAACGAACAGTTTCCTCGTTCTTCGGGTTGTCAGCTGTCAGAAGATCTGATTCTCTATCAGATAATGATGACGAGGTTATGTCAGCTTGTGCGCTTGGATGAGTGCGCAGTTCAGCCTGCGCAGTTGAGGTGTTGCGCAATCTATCTCTTGCGCAGTTCATTTGAAGGGTGCACAATTTGATTTTCCTTACTTTTTTTATGGGTGCAACTTGATTTTTAAGACCTACATCATCGAGGCAGTCTCAAATGTGAGAAGTTTTGAACTTGGTCCTGAAAAGATGGTAACACTAGAAGAAGAATGACTGTGTGAGACGTCAGTTCGAGTCGAGTCTTGCATGGTCATGGACAACTTGTCGACAAGGGCGATTGTTTCCTCGGACGATAATTGGGGCCACAGCAGGACCGTTCCGACCTAGGAGGAAACCGGGGATGAATGTGAGAGGGATAGCTGAGCCGTTGGCAAGTATTCGGTGGATGCTCATTGGGGCTAGCTTACTCGTTTTGACCGGTCCATTCTATACCAGCTATGAGTCCAGGATGGTTTTTTCTGCCAGTGATCTTTCATATAGATGAGTCAGCATATTGCGGCAAATCCGCGTACGTGCCTTTAGATTGAGTCGAGTTGAATGTGTGTACGATTAGAACACAATGTTTGGGTCTAAGATGTGGCTGCAACGTAGACACCGTACTTCGGCACCAGATGTGGCGTCGAGTCCTAAGTTGTTGGCATATAGTTGCATAAGTTGGATTTGAGTAGTTTTGAGTTAAGTCATAAACCACCGTAAGGCAAAGTTGGTCGAGTGATACTAAGTTCACCAGACTTGATTGGGTCAGTTGGTGATTGAAGTAGCAAGGGCCGCGAGGTGGCAATATGGTTACGTCATACTGAGTTGCGAGGCACGACCTCAATATGGACTAAAGCACGGTCACATGGAAATGGAGTACTATTGTGTAGTTGCGTCTTTGAGTATGGGCCGAAAGGCAAACACGACTTGTTAAGTTGACGTTGTCGACACGAGAAGGATCTAGAGGCGAGGTATAAGTAAGTTGTTGGTGCAAGGCACGAGAATGGTCTAGAGACACAAAATAGGCCGAGAGTCTATGTCCTAAAACTGATCCTCAGACAAGAGTAGAAAGACAATCAAAGGGTTATGTTGCACAAAGAATATGAACGTGTTGGTTTTGTATAGGTGGGCGAGGAGCTCACTCCACCAGTACAGTTGAGTACTGGCACCCACACAATTTTCATGTGCAGACGCATGTAGAAGCTCGTTGGCGCGGAGCTCGCTTGGACGCGTCGAGGCACGGAGTTCCTTGACGTTTCGAGGCGCGTGGCCGCATGGAGTCAGAACTTATATGGGACATAATGTGTGGACATCGTGTCACGCCCCGCTCCCGTATGAGCGATCGTCTTCGTTAAGGCGTGATGCCGCGTGAGTCTAGATTACGCTCACGCAAGGCGGGTTCCATAATGGCCGATTACAGGCTAAGCGACGGGTTCGTCGCACAAAAGTCCCAAGCAGAAACATTGAGTAAACAACATCGAAAATTTGAAGCAAATACAAGTCATGCAAAATACTCTTTTATTGATATTGAAACAAAGATTACAATGTGGCGCGAGGTCAAGATTACAATCACTCAAGCTCACTTTTCTCTCTGTTTACAAGTTACTCTGCTCTCTCTCATCTCTCAATACATTTTGAGTAGGCCAGCAGATGCTTCAGATAGGTGATGTCCACACATTATGTCCCATATAAGTTCTGACTTCATGCGGCCGCGCGCCTCGAAATGCCAAGGAACTCTGTGCCTCGACGCGTCCAAACGAGCTCCGCGTCAACGATCTTCTACCTGTGCCTGCACATGAAACTGTGTGGGTGTCAGTACTCAACTGTACTGGTGGAATGAGCTCCTCGTCCACCCATACAAAACCAACACGTTCATTTACTTTTTGTAACATAACCCTTTTTTATTGTCTTTCTATTTTTGCCTTAGAATCAGTTTTAGGACATAGACGCTCGACCTATTTGTGTCTTTAGACCATTCCCGTGCCTTGCAACTAGCAACTTACTTATACTTTGCCTTTAGACTCTTCTCGTGTCAACAACGTCGACTTAACAAGTCGTGCTTGCTTTTCGGCCCAAAATTATAGACGCAACTACGAGATAAGACTCTATCTCCATGTGACCGTGCTCTAGTTCATAGTGCTTAACATCGAAATCATAAGACCTTGTTTGTGTGTCCATATTGAGGCCGCGCCTCGCTAACTCAGTGTAACTTAACCGCCTCGTGGCCCTTTCTACTTTAATCACCAACTGACCCAATCAATTCTTGTGAACTAAGTGTCACTCGACCAATTTTGCCTTGCGGCGATTCCTGACTTAAACTCGAAACAACTCAAATCTAACTTATGCAACTTATATGCCAACAACTTAAGACTCGATGCCACATCTCATGCTGAAGCACGTCGCCTACGTTGAAGCCAAATCTTAGGTCCAAACATTGTGTTCTAACTGTACACACATTCAACTCGACTCACTCCAAAGGCACACACGCGGATTGCAGCCATGCTGACTTATCTATATAAAACTTAGGCACTAGCACCCAGTGCTATCATGGACTCAATAACTTTTGTTAGACGGACGCCCCTTGCCAGCGCGAGTAGCGAGCTCCCCCGTAAGTCTCCGCCTAACCCGTGCGGTCATCCAGCACAGCTATTATGTCTCCTAATCAAAACGGTTCCCGTTTTTCAAACTCAGGAACGACTATTTGAAAGCCCTTTTTTCAAACTCAAATGAATCAACCGTGGCCCGTGCCTTAGAAACACTAAGTCCGTGACATCGTGCCTTATGCCAATTGGTGTTCTGGGTGACACTACCGCCCAAGACATATCTATATAACAAGCCTTACGATCGTGAAACCAAGTAATATCAACAACCACAGAAAACATGGGACAATGCTTAGAATGTCTTCGATCGTCTAGAAGCACTTAGCCTAACTTAATCGTGCATCAACTTGACGAGCAAAGGCTGCGTCAAGCCTTGCGTCGAAGGAAAGTGCCGTGCACGCGTTCGACTTTGAACAACCAAGTTATTTGGGTGCTTAGACTTATGCTACAAGCTGTACGATGCAACTTAGCTCGTGGGGCGAGCAAAGGATATGCCAAGCCTTGGACGATAGGATCGTGCATGCTTTATCAAACATTTATGCTGACGACGCCTATGACTTAGGCTAACTCACAACTTTGTGGCGAATACCAACTTTTCCTTCTCCTAAGCCACATGACGAAGGACCGAGTGTCATTTTGAAAGCCATCGTGCAACGATTCTAAGCCGACCGTGGGACCTTGTTCATTTTCTAACTCAATCGACCCGATTTGGGATTATTTCCTTAACTATGTGGATTCGTCTCTTTTATTATCAAACCTACTTGTGCATTTGAAAACTTTCGTATTATTAGTGCGAAGGCCAATACGAGGCAAGTTCACCGAAGCCACCCACCTGTGCAAGGAGTCGCCTCGACTGAGTGGATCTTCGAGTAGTCGTTGCATGGGTAAGTTCAAACGCCATCGGCATTTCAATTCTTCCGATTGACTGAGCGGGACGGGACACTACACATCGCCTATCTAAAGCTTCTGCTGGTCTACTCAAATTGTAATAAGAGATGAAAAAGAGCAGAGTGACTTGTAATGTGAGAAGAGTGAGCTTGAGTGATTGTAATCTTTGCCTCATGCCACATTGTAATCTTTGTTTCAATATCAATAAAAAAAACTATTTGCATGACTTGTGTTTTGCTTCAAATTTCTGCTGCTGACTAATCAATGTCTCTGCTTGGGACTTCTGTACGACGACCCTGTCGCTTAGCATGTAATCGGCCGTTATGGAACCCGCCTTGCGTGAGCGCAATCTAGGCTCACGCTGCATCACGCCTTAGCGAGGACGATCGCTCCTACGGGAGCGGGGCGTGACATCCAAGATCCTGGGTATGGAAATGAGAGGTTAAATGTTCTTTCATCGTGGAAATGCTAGTAAAATCATCTCGAATGATGATTCATCCACATATACAAGTAAAGTAACAATGCTTTGAGCTCGTTGAATTGTGAATAGGGACATGTTTGACCTGCTGCAAACAAATCAAATATGCTATAAGATTTCACTGAATTTGTCAAACTAAGCACATGGTGACTGCTTCAAGTTATACATGGACTTCTTTAGGAGACAAACTTAGACTCCCCCAATTGCTCAAAGCCAGGAGGCCGATTTATAAATATACTTTGAAGGATCCCGTTGAGGTAGGTATTCTTTACACTCAATTAATGAATTTACCAATTTTTGAAAACTGCCAAAGAGACAAGAAATCGAAAAAAGTCAATTCGGAAACAAGTGAAGAAGTCTCAACATAATCCAATTCATATTGTTGGGTAAAGCCCTTAGCCGTCAATCGAACTTTGAGTCATTAACTGAGTCACTTGAATTGTTAACATTAAAGACCCACTTACATCCGACCACTTTTTTAGATGAGGGCAAGAGTACCTAAGTTCAAGTTTGATTGGACCGAAATTCATTAAGTTTCTCGAATATTTCTGCATGTCCATCTGGATGCTGAAGTGCTTCCTGAACAAAGGAATGAAGAGTAATGAGACAAAGAACAAGCGATGATAGAACCAAAGCTAGAAATGTGATAAAGTGTAGTACAAGAAAGTTTGGGTTAGGGTTGTAGTGGAGAGGGAAGGAGAGAGGAGGATGTTGGAGTGGGTGGGGTTCCCAACCTATGTGGAGAAGACCCCGGAGTGCGACGAGCGCCGTTCGTGTGTCGAAGAAGCTCGGGAAGTAGACGTGGAGCTGCTGCTGTTGCTGCTGGAGCTGCTGGAAGCAGGGGATCCGAGTTCGGGCCGAACTCGGTCCCATGGCGAGTTCGGGCCGAACTCAGTCTGGCCGTTCCAGGGTTTGGCCAGTAGGTGCTGGCTGCCCCACACAGAGTTCTGGCCGAACTCTGTGTGTCGGGGGGGTGAAGCGGATTTCAGGATGAGTTTTCATCATTGGATCTAATCCGACGGTCCAGGTTTGTTACGGGATTAGGGTATTAAGTTGAGATATCTCAACCCTAATCCCATATCGCACATTGGTAACTTTTTGGAGGCTATCCAAGTTTGAGAGAGAAAGGAGGCAAGAGTGCCATTGCAACTTCGAAGAAGAAGACGGAGGATTGAAGGTCGTTTTCGAAGGAGATCGTGTTTCGGGTAATCTCTACTCGTCGTTCTCGTTCTTCGTAGCCTTGTGATCATTGTTCTTGTCTCTGAGTGTTGTGGGGATCCGATTTGGATCGGGAGGAGTTTGTAGAGGGTGTATTTCTTCTATTCCATTAGTGGAGGCTTCTCAGGGTTGGACTCCGATCGTCCCGTGGTTTTTCCCGCAAGGGTTTCCACGTCAAAAATTCTCTGTGTCTGCGTGGTTGTTTTTGTGTGCTTGTTTTTGGATTCGTGCGTTGTTTGCTCGGTCCTCTCGCAGGTACTCTCCGGTTTGGGGAAAGGTTTCCGCGCTTCTTTCCCAACAGAGTGGTATCAGAGCATAGGTTTTATTCTGGCTGATACCAACAGAGTGGTATCAGAGCTTTGGGTTCAAAGGGTGTCAGGAGTTGACAGAGGAACCAGAGAGGAGAGATGGACACGAAGCCGGTGCGCATGGTGAACCTTAATGGCACAAACTATCATTATTGGCGGAGCAAGATGAAGGATTTGCTATTTGTCAAGAAGCTGCATCTACCTGTGTTTGCAACCGAGAGGCCCAGTGATAAATCCGAGGAGGACTGGAAGTTCGAGCACATACAGGTGTATGGCTACATACGGCAGTTTGTTGATGAGAACGTGTACAACCACGTTGCCAATATTGAGCACGCGAAGACGTTGTGGGATAAGCTGGAATCCTTGTATGCGAAGAAGACCGGGGTAAACAAGTTGTTCCTGATCTGAACGATGATGGGTCTGCGGTACAAGGATGGGGCGTCTATTACGGATCACTTGAGTGATTTCCAGGGCGTGGTTGACCAGCTATCTTCTATGGGAGTCAAGTTCGACGACGAAGTTCAGGGACTGTGGCTGCTGTGTACCTTGTCAGACTCGTGGGAGACCGTACGAGTATCTATGATCGCTTCTGCTCCAGAGGGCGTGGTCAGTCTGGAGTTTGCCAAGAGCGGGGTGTTGAATGAAGAGATGCGGAGACGTTCTCAGGGCACTTCATCCACATCCCACCACTCAGAGGCACTTGTTTCAGAGAGCCGCGGAAGGGGCAAAAGCAGGGGTCCAGGTGGTGGCAGAGACAAGAGCAGGGGGAAGTCCAAGGGTCGGTACGAGGACTCAGAGTGTTACCATTGCGGTAAGAAGGGCCATATCAAGCGGAATTGTTTCGCTTGGAAGAAGGAGAAGAAGGGCGACAAGGGAAAGCAAGAAGAGAACACTACAGCGACGGCCTCGGTACATGGAGGCGATGTGATCGTCGTAGGTGATGAGGTCATTACTAACCTCGCCTGCGATGACAATTCTTGGCTGGTGGACTCAGGGGCTTCAGCACATGTATCTCACAATAGGGCACTGTTTGCCACTTACACGACAGGCGACTGTGGCGTGTTGAAGATGGGCAACGGAGATGTGTCGAAGGCGGTTACCGTTGGAGATGTGCATTTGAGAACGAAGACGGGTGCGGTTCTTGTTCTCAAGGATGTTCGTCATGTCCCTGATATCCGTTTCAACCTGGTGTCGGTTGGAAGGTTGGATGACGAGGGATTCTTCAGTCTCTTCGGGAATAGTCAGTGGAAGCTTTCCAAAGGTTCGATGGTGATTGCCAGAGGAAGCAAGAAGTCCGGTCTCTATTATATGGAGGGGAGCGCACAGGGGGCACAGGAGGTGAACGCAGTCAGTGATGCGTCTACCGAGTTGTGGCACAGGCGGCTCGGCTATATCAGCGAGAAGGGAATGAGCTACTTGGTGAACAGGAAAGTGATTCCGGGGCTCAAGTCTACAAAGTTGGAGAAGTGCACGCACTGTTTGGCTGGGAAGCAAAGTAGGGTGTCTTTCCAGAGTCACCCAAGTTCGAGGAAGCCGGCGTTGCTCGAGTTGATTCACTCGGATGTCTGCGGTCCTATGAAGGTAAAATCTCTTGGTGGTGCTTCTTACTTTGTGACTTTCATTGATGACTGTTCCAGGAAGGTTTGGGTCTATGCCTTAAAGACCAAGGATCAGGTGCTGCCTACTTTCAAGGAGTTTCAGGCCTCCGTTGAAAGGGAGACGGGCAAGAAGTTGTTGTGTGTTCGGTCCGACAATGGCGGCAAATACATCGGTCCCTTTGATGCGTATTGCAGAGAGCAAGGGATACGACACCAGAAGACTCCGCCAAAGACACCTCAGCTCAATGGTGTAGCGGAGCGCATGAACAGGACACTGATGGAGAGGGTGCGGTGTTTGCTGTCAGAGGCAAACTTGCCGGGCAGTTATTGGGGTGAGGCTCTTCTCACAGCTGCTTATATTATTAATTTGTCTCCTAGTGCTCCTTTGCAGGGTGATGTGCCTGACAAAGTATGGTACGGCAAGGAGCCGTCATACAGTCACCTGCGGGCGTTTGGTTGTAAAGCCTTCGTGCATGTACCGAAGGACGAGAGGACCAAACTTGAGCCGAAGACGAGGCGATGCGTCTTTGTCGGCTATGGTCGGGATGAGTTTGGCTATAGACTCTACGACCCAGTGGAAGGAAAGCTCTACAGAAGTAGGGACGTGGTGTTCGTCGAGGATCAGACCATGACCAACACTCAGGATTCCGAGACGCCTTCTGAGGCTGAGGACTTGCCTGAGTTAGAGTCATTTCGCTTCGAGCAGTTTCCAGAGGACATCGCAGAGGATCCAGTTATGGGGGAGCCGGTACATGGAGTTGCTCCCAACCTTGATCATCAGCCTGCTGATGGTGGTCAGGGTGTCCCTCAGGAGGATGAGCATGCCGGAGAGGTAGTTCCTGAAGGGGAGGAGGCTGTCGGTATACAGCCAGCACCAGTGGCTCCACTGAGAAGGAGCAACAGGGATCGTCGACCATCTACAAGATACTCGCCGGATGAGTATGTGCTATTGACTGACGGGGGAGAGCCCGAAAGTTTCGCAGAGGCTATGGAAGACGAACACAGGCAGGAGTGGATGGTGGCTATGCAGGAGGAGATGAGTTCCTTGCACACCAATTCTACTTATGATCTGGTGCGGTTGCCAAAGGGCAAGAAGGCTTTGAAAATCGATGGGTGTTCAGAGTGAAGCAGACGGATGATGCTACTCGCCCTCGATACAAAGCGAGGCTGGTAGTCAAGGGCTACGGTCAGCGGAAAGGCATGGATTATGATGAAATCTTTTCGCCTGTCGTCAAGCATTCGTCTATTCGGGTGGTGCTAGCATTAGCAGCCAGTTTCGACTTGGAGGTCGAGCAGATGGACGTGAAGACGGTATTCCTCCACGGTGATCTTGAGGAGGAGCTGTACATGGAGCAGCCGGAGGGATTCTGTGAAAAGGGCAAGTCACATTTGGTCTGCCGGTTGAAGAAGAGCTTGTATGGTCTGAAGCAGGCTCCGAGGCAAGTGGTACAGAAAGTTCGAGTCGTTTATGGGGGGAGCATGGTTATGCACGGACGACGTCGGACCATTGTACATTTGTGAGGTATTTTGCCGATGATGATTTTATCATCTTATTGCTCTATGTTGATGATATGCTATTAGTGGGTCGGAATGCCACTAGGATAGCGGAGTTGAAGCGCCAACTGGGCGCGGCCTTCTCTATGAAGGATTTAGGCGCAGCAAAGACTATTCTTGGGATGGAGATCAGCCGAGAGAGAGAGTCCAAGCTGCTACACTTGTCCCAAAAGAAGTACATTCACCGGGTACTTCAGCGTTTCGGGATGGACGGGTCGAAGAAAGTGAGTTCCCCCTCGCGGCTCACTTTAAGTTCACTGAGGAGCAGTGTCCATCTACCGAGGACGAAAAGGAAGATATGGAGCGGGTTCCATATGCTTCAGCTGTGGGAAGCCTGATGTATGCTATGGTGTGTACGAGGCCAGATATTGCTCATGCAGTTGGTACGGTTAGCAGGTATCTTTCGAATCCTGGAAGGGTACACTGGAGTGCGGTCAAGTAGATTCTACGATATCTTCAGGGCACTGCTGGTTGGAGACTTTCCTTTGGTGGTGACGAGCCGAAGCTGGTTGGGTATACCGACGCTGATATGGCTGGAGATGTAGACACGAGACGATCGACTTCAGGCTACGTGATGATGTTTGCGGGAGGAGCAGTGTCGTGGCAGTCGCGGTTGCAGAAGTGTGTTGCCTTGTCGACGACGGAGGCGGAATACATTGCGGCGACGGAGGCTTGCAAGGAGCTGTTGTGGATGAAGAAACTGTTGCAGGAAATGGGACTGAAGCAAGAGCAGTATACTTTGCTTTGCGACAGTCAGAGTGCTATCCACCTTATGAAGAATCAGACGTTTCATAGCCGGTCCAAGCACATCGAGACTCGGTATCATTGGATACGGGATGTGGTTGAGAAGAAGGACGCGGAGCTTGAGAAGGTACATACAGATGACAACGGGGCTGATATGTTCACGAAGATTCTACCAAGGGGGAAGTTCGAGTACTGCAGGCAGATCGTCGGGATGACGACGTCCTCCCCATAGTTGTGAAGGGGGAGATTTGTTGGAGTGGGTGGGGTTCCCAACCTATGTGGAGAAGACCCCGGAGTGCGACGAGCGCCGTTCGTGTGTCGAAGAAGCTCGGGAAGTAGACGTGGAGCTGCTGCTGTTGCTGCTGGAGCTGCTGGAAGCAGGGGATCCGAGTTCGGGCCGAACTCGGTCCCATGGCGAGTTCGGGCCGAACTCGGTCTGGCCGTTCCAGGGTTTGGCCAGTAGGTGCTGGCTGCCCCACACAGAGTTCTGGCCGAACTCTGTGTGTCGGGGGGGGGGGGGTGAAGCGGATTTCAGGATGAGTTTTCATCATTGGATCTAATCCGACGGTCCAGGTCTGTTGCGGGATTAGGGTATTAAGTTGAGATATCTCAACCCTAATCCCATAGCGCACATTGGTAACTTTTTTGGAGGCTATCCAAGTTTGAGAGAGAAAGGAGGCAAGAGTGCCATTGCAACTTCGGAGAAGAAGACGGAGGATTGAAGGTCGTTTTCGAAGGAGATCGTGTTTCGGGTAATCTCTACTCGTCATTCTCGTTCTTCGTAGCCTTGTGATCATTGTTCTTGTCTCTGAGTGTTGTGGGAATCCGATTTGGATCGGGAGGAGTTTGTAGAGGGTGTATTTCTTCTATTCCATTAGTGGAGGCTTCTCAGGGTTGGACTCCGATCGTCCCGTGGTTTTTTCCCGCAAGGGTTTCCACGTCAAAAATTCTCTGTGTCTGCGTGGTTGTTTTTGTGTGCTTGTTTTTGGATTCGTGCGTTGTTTGCTCGGTCCTCTCGCAGGTACTCTCCGGTTTGGGAAAGGTTTCCGCGCTTCTTTCCCAACAGAGGAGGTGGCGATTGTGGCAAGGATTAGGATTTTGGTAGAGGGAGAGACATGGGGGAAGTTCTAAATTTCCATAGATCTAATACCATGAAATTTAGAAAGAGCTTATTTTATTGATGCGAATAAAACATGAGTAGCCTTTGTCCATCTATAGGAGCAAATTATGGCCTCTTCCTTCGGTCCAGACGATATGGGACTAAAGTGAGGTAAACAAGAATAGTTAACTGACATTACGTGAAAGCCTAAAGCCCATATATTTTTAACATTTTCCCTTAAGATGGAGTGCGTAGGTTGTAAATCCCAAGCTTATCTCATATAAAGCTCACTCTAGATTTGCATAATGACTTGGTTAACAAATGAGCTAGATAATGTGCCAAATTTACATTAAACTGTACTGGTCGTCACCTCTATCTTCTCATTAACAAAGGACAATCGACCACAATATGCCTACTACTCTCACGAAAGACATAATTCTTAGAAATATATATTGTTGACTAGTTGTCATAATATAGGTGCAAAATATAAGAAGTCTCAAATCCATGTTCTTCAAAAGAACGCACAGGGGATAAAGTACTTGTGAGGACATCAAGGAAAAACTGAGCATGTGATAAATTACACGTAAACAATCAAACATGGTTATTAAGGTAACACAAGGCAGTGAGAGTGAGAACCAAAAGGCGCAGGCAGGGGTCTCAAGGCGGCAACATGGGGGCCTCTCGACTAAGGTGACTTAGGGGTGTGTAGTAGGTATTCTAAGACAAGCTTGTGACTTATGACTGAGACTTCGTGTCATGTCCTCCTAATTATATAATTATAAAATTATAAGCATCACATGCAAATCTGTTGTGGATGCTGCATTACACAAATTTGAGATTTCAACATCAACTGACTGAACTGTTCAATTGGAAAACAACACGAGTAGCACTAACTTGAGATAGGGAGGAAAAAAATCAACTAATTTTATATTCTACAGCAATTTACACCAATTATCATATATTATTTATTCTATCTAATCTCTTCTCTATTGCACTTAATATATCCATTTTGAACAACTATGATTAACTAAAACTACGTTTATGCAACACAACAATTTAGTTTTACTGCTACAATGTGGTCCATCTCAACGGGCCAAACATTATGTTAAATGATTTTGGTATTTGGCATGTTGTTGTTAGTATTCAGTCCTCACTTTACATTATTTTAAGTGATAACGATATGTTTTTCTCATGAGATTAAGTACTCTAATTATCTGTGCTTTTAACTTAAAATAGTATAATGTACTTGCGGCTTGATGGGTCTGTAGAACCGGAGAAACGTTTTGATATCGTAAAAAAATTCAATTCTGATCCTACTATTGATGTTCTGCTCCTCACTACACATGGTAAGATTTTATTATGTTAACATTGTTCTAGCTGCTTGGATAGTATCTAATACATCAAATGTACAGTTGGTGGGTTGGGCTTGAACTTCATGTCGGCTGACACGTTGGTCTTCATGGAACATGATTAGAATCCATGAAGGATTATCAAGTATGTTCTGTCTTATAATCTTCATACTTCTCTCTGAATATAATCTTTTTTTTGTGACAAAATTCATCGTTCCAAGGATTGGTTTGATGGTGTATGTGAGCTTAAAAAACTGAGACCGGCTGGACAATGTGGTCACCCCTTATCCGTGATTGTATATTGATTCTTTATAGAAGAGAGTTAGATTGATTCACTAAGGATGAGTAACCAACTGGATGAGGCGGGTTCAAGTTGTTCAAACTTTTCCTTTGTCATGTCTGGTTCAAATCTAACTCTAACCTACGCAAAATTGACCATAACTTGGTCATATTTTGTTTTGACATGGACTTATATAGATTAAAAGATTTTTCACGCTGCTGATATGCTTCTAGACATCTCCAACAATGATCATTTATGCAACATGTGCAGGATTGTGATGTCGGTCGTTTATAATCAGGACAACATAGATTTACATTGAGTACAAGCACTATATTCTGCAGCATTATTGTAGAATGAATCATTGCGTCCTTCAAAGCTTAATGCAAGCGTTGAGGAAAAATGTCCACAAACTGTTCGTTTGTATTAGAAAAAATGGAAAGTGTCTCAAAAGGAGCAGAACAAGAAGTGAGGGAAGATGTCGGTTATTTCCTTCATTGATAGTAAAGTAGAAATTAACCATGATGGGATGAGTAGAAAAACATCACACGTAACTTATAAGATAAACCTTTTATTCTGTAAACTTCACTTGTTACGTAACTGTTTAAGGCTCAATTATTGAACCCATGTTTCTTTGGATGCATCACTGTAAAAATCATGGCTCTAGGAGTGTTTGAATTATGCTAACTTGATCCTTGCATATTCCTATCTTTTTATTCTATAATAACCTATGACTTTCTTTTACCAATATGTGACAACACTTGTCAGTCCATAATTACATTGTCATGGAATTTGGGAAAATAAAGGTCGGTGTTTAATATCTAACAATAGTACCACCCACTATCGAGCCCATTTGTTCGTAATATCCAGTACAGGCAAAAGCGGACGGAGGGGCGGGCTAGGTGGGGCAAGTGCCCCACCTGGAATATAGGAAACCTTTTTGTAATTATTCTAAATTCTACAAGTAACTCAGCTGACAATAAACCCACAGACAAACCTCAATCATATTCCCTATGTAGAAGTTGGGTTTTCCATCCAACTGAGCTTTCTCATGTTTGCATAAAAGCTGTATTTCCGTTTTCTTTTGCTAATCACCGTAATACTCATAAATGCATTTATTTAAATATTTTGATGTTGCGTCTATTTTGGTAACTATTAGATTTTCTAAATCTCATTTTCTTTATTTTCCAAAAGCATGTTTAAACAATTGTTCTTAGCAAATGAATAGATGAAAATCCATTATGAATATCAGTTTTCTTTCATTTATACTACCTCTCTGTAACCTTTTTTTATTTTAATTTGGTTGTCTTCTCTTCCCTGTTGGCTATAACCAAGATTGTTGGTTATTTTCTTACTCTTGTATATCAGGAAAGAGGTTAAAAGTTGGGTGCTGGACCTCCAAGTTTGATATCTTCTGTTGGCAGGCACACCTTCAGTCAATAACTTTAAGTTTTTAATTATGTAACCTTCTTCATATATATATAGTTGGCCTCTCTTTCTCTTTGGAGGTTACTAACAACTGTAATGTTTGCTAGTGGTTGCAGTTCCTCCAGCTGGATCATTTCTTGATTCCTTCATGAGAAACTCCAAGTATGCTTCTTTCTATTGTGCCTATGATACAGAAGAAAAAAAATGTTCATTCAGCAGGATAAATAGCTACTCCATATGATCTTGAACTAGAAATACGCTTAACCTAGGCAAGTAAGAGCCGAGTAAGCATATTACTTACTTGGGATATACTCGAGCTCGTGAATATCGTGGAGAGCAGAGCTTGGGATCAAGTTTTAAGCTGTTTATGAGCTCGATCCTGCCCGAGCTTCATATTTTCTTAACGGTAGTCGAACCTAGGCTCATTATTCATAAACTTTGGCCACCTGTTTGGGATTTCTGGTGTTGTTTTGTTTGAAAAGCTGCATCATAGTTGTCAACTAGCTTATCGTAAACTGTTTTTTACCAAACAATTTTTTGGTCTGCTTTTCAGAAAGAAAATAAAATAAAAATAAACTTAGTTTTGTCCATCGCCCGCTCGCCTGGGTTGTGCAGTGAGCATGGGAAACTATTCTGTATTCTAGCATGAAAGGAGGGATCCATGAAAATTCGGACGATAAGACTAACCAATCCATGTCCAAGACCTACATGAATAATGTAGCTTTAAGACTAACCAATCCACGTCCAAGACCTACATGAATAATGTAGCTTTAAGACTAACCAATCCATGTCCAAGACCTACATGACTAATGTAGCTTTTCCATTTTCTTCCAGTTCTACATTTATATATTCATAACGTCGATCAATCTTAATATTATTCTATTTGATATTATTTCACTCAAAGCCCACTAGGAATATATAACAACTTACGCATAGAATTACATAAATAATGTATGAAATATTTTCTAATTATTTTATAATACTTATTATTTATCTTTGACTTCGTATACAATTTTGAGACTTATCTAGAGCTGCCGAAATTATCAATATTGATACTCATAAGAAGTGTCCAAAACTGATTCCGATATTGCTTTTGCTAAGCTTCGGATTGTTGTTGTTGCTGCGCTTCCATTATGTGTAATATTTTCTCTATAAGATCGATCGAAAGTTCGAACTTTGAGATGCTCCAGCCACTCGAAGAGCCCGGATCGTTTTCTTTTGCCATATCTACCAAAAGCAAGTAACTTATATTAGTTTCATAAAATATTATGGGCTTATTGTATGGAACATCTCATAAACATGAAGTTAAAGGCTCAATCAAGAAACCTTGTGTCTGTTTTCGAAGATTTTTAAAACAAGAAATCCAATGATGTAAAACTGTGCTTTGATATCAATATGTCACGTCCCGATTCCGTTAAATCGATAAGTCACTATTGGGCGTGATTTTGTACAAGCCTAAGTTACGTTTGTACAAGGCTTGTTCGTGTATATTTTGAAACATCAAGGTTTTATAGAGATTTGCAATAGAAGTTACGCAGAGAAATTGAACAACACTGAACATATAGATAATACTTTTCATTGATAATTTACATCATTATAAAGTTTGATACAAATGAGCAAAGGGGTGTCGTACGGGCTTAAAACTCGAACAACAAAATGAGATACATCGTTCCATACTTCACATCCCTTTACTAGAACTAAAAGAAATATATACTTGTGGCTCGAGTCTTCAAAGTGCAACTTGGAGAGCTTCAAAAGAGTATGAACGAAGCTTAAAAAGTACAAGAAGCTTCGGTGTGGTTAGGTAGGCCTTCAGTTCCTCTGTGCATCTCCTTGATTTGGAGCACCTGTGGAGACGTGGGCTATTACATTATCGGGTACTAGTGAGCAACGAGAAAACCCACTTCACCGAAATAAGAACAAAATCAAGTAAAAGCATGTATGTAACAATAGATATCTTTCTCTCTCTTCTTAGTTCAATTTACAAGTTATGAGACATAAAAGGTAACGACATAATATATGGTGATTCTTACCAATGGCAGAGTCTCCTTCTCTGTGCGGAATGTTCTTCCCTCTGGATCAAACATCATCAGCTATGTAGTTTTAAATACATGAATATCACTAGTGACACCATCTTGTTGGAGTCCAGTCTGAATTTGGTAAGAGCAAATTATAGAGCCCAAATATGGTAACATATTTGATTTGATATGATTTAAAATCTACATTAAATATCTTATTTGACTCGATTTACAAATTTGTATCAAATATTTAATTTGACCATATTTGGACATCCATAATTGATGATGGGATATAATCTACACCGTTGATTCTTGGTGGACGACCAGATCTAATGGTGGACTACTTTAGGATTTTCTAACCCTAAGATTAGGTTTCTCATCCTATTTATACGAGGTGAGGGTGGATGCACAAAGATATAGCACAAAGTGGAGATTCAGGGTGCTCATCCTCATAAAATCTAAGATAAAGTTCGTGCTTTGCTCTTAGGACTTCACCATCCAAACAAAAGGAATAAGAGATCTAATCGAGGAGTCGTCAACTTCGGTTAGGGATATTACTACCAGTTGGTGAGCGATTTCAATTGTATCTTTTCTTTTCTTCTTGAGTGTGGTAAGGGGGTTGAATCTACTAGGACAAAGGGTTCCACATTGTTTTTGTCAATCTTGTAATTTCATCTGAGTTATAGAGATTGAGATTTGTCTAGGTGACATAGACACCGCTATATAGTTGTCTTTATCCGTGCTTTGTGTCCGTTAGACGGGGATTGGTTATTTCAGGTGGGTTGGCCTAAGTTTTTGCTACGGCAACGTCTCAGACACGGTATCGGAGTGCTTGTAGCACGTGTCTGATTTCCAACAACTAGTATCATAGCGAGGTTCGATTGTTCTGATCTGATACCAACATCTGGTATCACAACGCAAAGTTCTTCTATTAACGGTACCATTGATCAATAGATGAAACAGGAAGGTCAAAGGAAAGGAGGATCAAAGCCACTCACTATTGAAGAATTACCAAAAGAAAGAGGTCTCAATGATTCGCTCAAGTTGGGCCTATGCGGTCACCTGCATTTGCACCAACGGAGGATCAATACTCTCATTCTCTTTCTTCCAGAATTCGATATGAATGTGTAAATCGATGAATGTAAGCAACGAAAATCCATCGAAAACGTCCACGAAAATGCATTGATGAAACTAACAACGAAAGCAACACAAAACAAACATCGAAAACGAACAGTAGAAAGGCTTGATCAGGAAGCGACTCTTATATAGAGTTCTTCTCCAAGACACGACCCACTACATATGAGACTTACCGAAGAGTCAATCCAAAGAGAGAAAGAGTCTTAATTCAATATGTCCCGAATCGATCCCGGTATGGTTGCCAATACAGTAAAGGGCACTACATATGGTACATAACTGGTCAATACCACGTGCTGGGTCTTTGATATTCTGGGAGCGGGGGTGTGACATTTGTGATAGAAACATTCAAGATATATTTGCCTTTTCTCCTTCCTAAAATATCTCAAAGCTTTTTTTTTTCTCTAAAATATAATTTATTTTGAAAAAAAAGGAAAAAAATATTTCCTGTAGTTGTTATCGATTTTTCTAACGTTAAAGAAAATATTTGAAAATTAGGTTTAGAGAAGTGAGTCATGTTTTAAGTAAATTTAGTTTGTGAAGTTAGAGTTTCACTCAACTAGGTTATATTTTCCTCAAATTTTTTTCTTGGCTTAAGTAAAATTAAATTGAAGCTTGTAACTCAAAATATAAAATAAACAAAATTTATTTATCTAATTCTATATTATAATATGGTGTCCTTGTATTCTTATTTTCTAGAAATGTAATTTTAAGGTGTGTTTGCTTGCAAGGTGGAAAATAAGTGGATAACAAATTAATTACAAGGAATTATTTTACAAGAAAAAAATATTCCATGGAAATTTGAAATTTTCTCAAGGAAAACTAAAATTTAGTGTTTGATTGTTATTATTTTCCACGTAAATATTTATTTTCCACATAAATAGTTATTTTTCACGAAAAAATATATTTTCCTAGGGGTTGAGCCACTTTCATTTTCCACCATTTTAGAAGAAAATGATATTTTTTGGGAAATTCTAAAGGCACATCAAAAAAGTTACTTAGGCTAGCCCAATTTTTTAAACTTATTTACTAGTTTGCCACCGAAAAATTGCTTCAGGCTAGCCTAATTTTTTTGGACTGTCAAAAAATACAATCCTTATTTTTTTAGGATTGTCACAAAATTTGGCAGTCCTTTCTACTGGAATGACTGTCAAATATTTCCACATGACTTCCCAATATTGGCTAGTGATTATAACAGTTCCACTTCAGTTCCCCACCTTCGTACTTCCGCATAATCATGTAAGTGGGGGAACTCCTCAAGGTCTATAATAGGCCGGTCAACGTCTGGGTCGATAGGAACCCGGTCGATGGATCGGCCTAGCTCAGCCCATACCCATAACGGGTCTGGACTGGATTCGCACTTTCGGTCTGAAAAGCCCGGCCAGGCCTGATTCAAAAAATTGGTCCGAACCGGTTTAGCCCATCTACCCCGATCAACTCGAACCGGACTGTCCCGGTCCGTCGATCCGGTCGAAGCTCGGTCTAGGCCCGATTTGACCCAAAATTTTCAAAAAAAAATTGAGCGTTGGGATATTTGACAAAGATACTCCGCTCTAGTGGCTGTTTTATATCCATTTGAGGGGTATTTTGGTCATTTTACTGAAATGACCCAAAAAATCATATAACAACAATATTTTCGGGGTATTAGGGGTATTTTTACATTCAAAAATTCTTATATATAGGACATAAATTATCAAAATTAACCACAACAAAATTTCTTTCCTGTCTTACAATATGTAGAAGCAAACAAATTTCACAAGATTGAAGTAACAAGTTTCTAGAGCCTGAAGTTACAACTTTCTGGATACTGGAGTACAATTTTCTGGAGTCTAAATTGCATTTTTTTGGAGGCTTCATATTTTGGAGGCTTCAAGTTGACGTTTCAAGTAATTTTAATATTAAAAAAAAAAGTTTTCTTCCGTTTTTGATTTGTGAATTTTCTTCTATTTCTTTTTTTGGGAAAACAAATTCTTCTATATTCTTATTATTTTCTAAAATTATTATTTTTAAATATGGATGGTGGTTCTGAACAAAATTATGCTTATTACTGATTTTTTTGGATAATAATCATGTTCCAGATTCTGATTTTGTGCAACCAATACAAACATCGCATCCAGAAGTTAGAAGTATGGCAACTAATGTTACAAATAGAAAAAAAATATTTTTATGGAAACTTTATGAAAAATTATATGTCACCGATAATGAGGGCATTGGTTTTAGATCTAAAAGATCAAAAACTAGTACCTAAAGGTGCACAATGCAAGAAATGTAGAAAAAAAAAAGTTTAAATGAAAAAATGTTTGCACACACACTTTAAGAAGACTATAAAAGCTGTTATGGCAAGAACACATTGCATGCATGCTAGACACACACAGCTAAGCATCGATGCTCAAGGATCTTCTATAGGTAACTTTACTTATTCTGCTGCTCGTACAAAACTGAGTTAACAAAATATATTATTTGGTGAGAGTGGATCATATTATGATTATACGAAAGTAGTACTCTTAATCCTTGTTTTACTAAATTTTCTAGATCTTCTACTAGAGTAGAAGCTGTCAAAATATTTCAAAAAGAAAAGACAGCTTTGAAAGAAAGTTTTGTATATTTTAATAAATTTGTTTTAACTTCTGATATATGGAGTAGTAAAAATAATTACCCTTTTATTTGTATCATGACACATTATTTAGATATAAAATAGATTTTGCAGAAATAAATTATTTGTTTATGACCTTTAAAATTTCTACATACTTGTTTTGCAATCGGTGTAGCTATATTGCAAGTTTTATGCGAATATGATGTTCGCAATAATTTTTTTTCCAGTTTCTTTTGATAATGCTAGTATAACAATTATTGTATTACTATTTTAAAATCACAAATTTTGCCTATAGTAGAAGATAAATGACTTTTTCATGTTATATGTGCTTGTCGTATTATTAATTTAATTGTCCAAAAATGTCTTCAGTTCTTTCAAACAAATTTAGAAAATACTGTATCATGTTTAATTAGTTTGAACACTTCTGTAAGTTGATGACAAGATTTTAAAATGTTATGTGCACAATATGGTATGACTTTTAGGAGAATTTTTAAGGATGTACCACATAGATAAAATTCTACTTATTTAATGTTGAAATCTTGTATTAAATTTAAATATGTTATTACACGTTATATAATATTAGTCAAAGTTTTGATTTCTCAAGTAACTAAAAATGATTGATTAGTTATGAATTTTAGAATTATTTTATAATGTTACATGTATTTTATCTAGAGTTATTATCCAACTTCTCCTTTAGTTTAGCATAAATGATTAACATGTCTCATTTATTATCTAAATATAGAAATGCTCATGATTTTGATTATGTTGTTTCCAAAATGGAAACAAAATTTCTTAAATATTAGCGTGATATACCTTTTCTATATTGATTGGCTTCGTTTTTTGATCCTGAAATTAAATTAGATTGTGTATTTATATTGTTAGATGATTTTAATGACAATATGAATGTTGAGGTATGTAGATTAAAAGTAACAAGTTTCTGGAGTATGAAGTTACAACATTAATGTTGTGATATACCTCTTCTACGAGAGCTTCATAGGAAGAAAAAGTTGTATCAAGCTGACCAGGTACAACAGTTCAAGGTATTAGTAGCTTTGGTTTATTGTATAAGATATCCCACACTAAAAGTATACTGCAAAAGAAGAAACAAAAATAATCTTCCCTACCAACTCAAGAATTGTCATTGTATTTAAATTCTTATGAAGAAGATAAAGATGATTAGGGATCATATTTTTCAATTTTAGAATCGTAGAAAAGACAAAAAATGTAATTTATACTTTTCTTTTTTATCACGTAATCTTCTAGTGGTTCTGATGTCCATGGTAGCATTGGAATATTGTTTTAGTACATGTTCAAGGATGCTAAGCAAGAAGAGTATGATGCTTCAGATATTTTGGAAGTCTGCCTCTGCGTTCATGATTGGGTTCACGCTGAAAAATAAACTCAACACTTAAAAGATAAAAGTGATGACATCAATGAGCTAGACTTTCAGTCTCTTACTTTGGACGAAGCTACTAGAGCAGCTGAGCAATAAAAATTGACGAAAGACGGACGATGGAAAATAAAAGAAAATGCTTGCACATTTTATTACAAATCTTGTAAAAAAATAAATGAATGTTTGGATGAAAGGAAAGTGTCTTAATTGTTCGGTGATAACCACAATGTCGACAATCTTGTCTTACGTGAGCGCAACTCCAACCTCGCACATGCATCACATCGAATTTGGGACGATCGTTCCGCGTGAGCGCTGACATGATGATTCATGTCCAGTGGAAATGATCGAACTCAGGAGATCAGGGCTTGGCAATTTGGATTGCTTCTACTTGTGGTTTGATACGAAAGTGAATTTGAGGATTGGACGGCCTTGTGATTGACAATTGAATAAATTTGAGGATTGAGTAGTCTAATCTGCGTATCGAAAATGAATTAGTTTAGACTCAAAGTAAGAGTTACGTTCCGATGAGGACGATTATCCTGTAGGATTGTTGACATGGTGATTTTATGTCCACCGTGAATAAACAGACTTGCGTGAGATTGGGACGTGACATATTGTTAAGCTAAACGACCTTGTGATCGATTACGTGAATTGTGATTAACGACTTAAGGAATATGGATTGAGAATTATGGTTTAGTGATAAATCGTGTCGTAGTGCACTTGATTTGGATATGTGGATTATATCGAGCATGTTCGAAGAGATAGACTACGTGAATTGATTTTGGATGTACGATATTAATATACCGTAGAATTGATTGAGCATGTGAACTTATCGTATGATGGCTTTGCTGAATGACTCGGACCCCTGAGATTGAATGCTGCGAATGTGCTAAGAGGAATCTATGCTCGAAGTTTAGAAATCGGAGTGATGCGAGCTTGGGTAGAAAGTCCCGTACTATCAACTTTGGTTTGACCTTAGGATGGGGTCAGTGTGGATATTATTGTTTGGGAACTGTGATTCCAATACTAACGTTGACTTTAGCCTGGAGAGACGGCCTAGTGGTTAGGCGAGACGTTCCTGCTTTGAGAGGTAGCATTGCTACTATTGATTTCAGGATTGATATGATGAATCAAATATATGAAATTGGATTTACTATCACGAGCCTTGGCTGAAATGCATATATTTCGGGAACGCCTTAAATATGTGCACGATCTAACTAAGTGATACGTTGAATTCAAGTAAGACTAAAGGAATGGAACGGTGTCGAGAATTTTGAAATTCATGCATTTCAAAGAAAAATAGTGATGGCAGTGCGATCGTCGGATTCAAATTGAACTTAAATGATGATTAATCGGGTGGATTGCCCTAAAACTAAGTTGCTCGTGTGCGCGACAAGTATAAGTTATCCCCAGTTGAGATATAATTGTTCGAGGTAAAAAGTAAATAAGGTGTGAACATAGCTCAGATAGAAGAAACGCATAGGCGGAGTGTGTCGATAAGTATATACTCAGTAAGTTTCGAGGACGAAACTTTTTTCTGGGTGGTGTATTATGTAATGCCCCGTCCCGTTCAGCTCAATCGGAGGAATCGAAACGCCAACGGCGTTCGGACTTATCCATGCAACGGCTTGCTCGAAGATCCGCTCGGTCTAGGCGACTCCTCATTCAGGTGGGTGGCTTCAGTGAACTTGTCTCAGCTTGGCCTTCACACTAATAAAACAAAAGTTTTCAACTGCACAAGTAGGCTTGATGATAAAAGAGACGAATCCACATAGCTAAGGGAATAATCCCAAGTTGCGTCGATTGAGTTAGAATATGGAAAGGTTCCACGGTCTACTTAGAAGTGTTGCACGACATGCTTTCAAAATGACACTCGGTCCTTTATCCCGTGGCTTGGGAGAAGGAAAGTTTGTTTAAGTTGCCACAAAGTTGTGAACTTAGCCTAAGTCATATGCGTCGTACGTATAAATGCTTGGTAAAGCATGCACGGTTCCATCATCCAAGGCTTGGAATAGCCTTTGATCGTTCCATGGGTTAAGTGGTGCATGACTGTGTTAGGCAAGAGTTATGCTGGACTATCGAAGTCATAGTAAGCATTGTCCCATGCTTGATGCGGTTGTCAAGTCACATAGTTCCATGATTTCAAGGCTCGTCATATAAAGTATGACTTGCACGATACTGTTGTATACAACACGAGCTGGTTTAAGGTACGAGCCACGGTTGGCTCGATAAAAAGTTAGCCATGATCTATGGCACTTAAGGAACACGTTTTGTTCAAGTAGGAAGGCTATGCAATAGTCCTTCCCTGGATTTCAAAGAGTGGAAAGCTCATGCGACCGTTTGTCGCCAATGCGGTCCCTCGTTTGGGAGTCTCCAAGGATGCATGTTTTGCACCGTATGGTTCCAATGTACGTTTTGCATTGCAAAGTATGAGGCGGTCCCTCGATTGGGAGTCTCATGGTTTCAAAGCACGTTTTGCTAAGTATGGTTCAAGTTGTACCGTAAATTAGGTCATGCATTTATGTGAGTCTAGATGTTTTCGTAGGTGCGTGGTCATGGACAACTTGTGTACAAGGATTTCTTCCTCGACTGGTATTACGTCGGGGCCAGGTCGACCTAGGGGGAAGACGTTGTAGCAGCGCTGGATTGTATCGCGTAGGTAGTCGAAGGCTTTCCATGGGACTAGCTACCTTACATCGAAAGACCCACCGCCTACCCGAGCTATGTCCACGATGGCTTGGATTGCCAATGACTTTTATATAGATAAGTTGATGTGTTAAGCGGCAATCCGCATGCACGATGTCGGTCGAATCAGAGATAGTACAAGCACGACACGGGTTGAGTTAATAAGGTATGCACGGTTTGCAACACCATTATGGGCCTAAGATATGACTAGAGTACGGACACGTGCTTCGGCACGAGATGTAGCGTCGAGTAATAAGTCGTTGGCATAGAGTTGTATGAGTTGGAATTGAGTACTTTCGAGTTAAGTCATTATGGGCCGTAGGGCAAGTTTGGTTAAGTCATATTGAGTTGCGAGGCACGATCTCGATCGGTTATGGCACGAACACGTTGTTATGGCGCGAGTACAGGAAAAAGACTAAGTAGGGAGGCGCTGCCTCAATTATATTGAAGCACAAATAGAGTTTATGGCACGACCCAAACCGTCGCATCCCAAACATGGGCCGATAGGCAAGCACGAGTCGATAAGTTGACATTGTTGGCACGAGAAGGGTCTAGAGGCAAAGTATAAACAAGTTGTTGGTGCAAGGCACGGTGATGGTCTAGAGTCACAAAATAGGCCAAGAGTTTATGTCCTAAAATCGATCATAAGGCAAGAATAGAAAGACAATCTTAAAGGGATTATGTTGCACAAAGTAAATGAACGTGTCGATTTTGTATGGGTGGGCGAGGAGTTCACACCACCAGTACAGTCGAGTACTGACACCCACACAGTGTTTATGTACAGGCTTAGGTAGAAGCTCGTTGGCGCGAAGCTCACATGAATGCGTCGAGGCACGGAGTTCCTTGGCGTTTCGAGGCGTGCGGCTGTATGGAGTCTGGACTTATACGGGACATAATGTATGGACATCGCTTGGGTAAATTACAAAAAACCCCTCGTTAGATTCCCGCTTTTTGCACTAAAAGACCCCATACTCTTAAAATTCCCAAAATTATGAAATATGCTCATTTTGCACCCAAATGACAATTTTACCCCTCCTCCCTCCTTCTTCGGTTGCTTGGGGGCTCGCCGGCGAGGAGGAGGAGAGGGGGTGCGCTCGCCGACGAGGGAGAGGGGGTGGAGGTTGGGCGGGGGGGGTCGGGGGGTCACTCGCCGGCGAGGAGGAGCATGAGGGGTCGGGGCCGGCGAGGGAGCAGGGGGTCGGGCCGGCGAAGGAGGAGGAGGGGGGTCGAGGCCGACGAGAGAGGAGGAGGGGGGTGGGTCGGGGGCGCTCGCTGTAGGTCCTAAAAATCAAGTTGCACCCATCAAAAAAGCAAGGAAAATCAAATTGTGCATCCTTCAAATGAACGCGCAGGGGACATATTGCGCCAACTCACCTGCGCAAGCGGAACTGCGCACTCATCCAAGCACGCAAGCTGACGTGGCCTCGTCATCATTATCTGACAGAGAATCAAATCTTCTGACAGCTGACAGCCCGAAGAACGAGGAAACTGTTCGTTTCTCGTGCAACACAGCACTCGAGGACAGCTGTACAGCCAGCGCAGTCTACCAGCCTAAGTGAAGCGCAGTTCAATCCCAGTGCAGTCCAATTCCAGTGCAGTCTGAAGCTAGCGCAGTTCATGTGGCGCAGTCCATCAAGACAACTGACATTTTGTACGTGGCATACATGCCATCATTTGCTCACCATGTGGCAACCGTCTGTACACATCATGCGTATTTCAATCAAACAATGCCATGTGTCCCATACAGTTGGCCCACGATTAAGTAACTGCCAGCACAGTTCAATGCTTGCGCAGTCCAGTGTATGCACAATCTATCCTGCGCAATCCAGAATAACTTAAAATTAGTTATTTCCAGAACTCTATAAATAGAGTTTCAAGTCCTTAATTAAGGGGATCAGATCATTATTGTCACCAGAGATCAGGAGTTCTTGCCCAAGTGCTGCTGCATTCTTCAGAGGCTACCGCCTTCAACTTCAGAGGCTATCGTCTTCAAAGTTCACATCGTCCAAGGGATAAAGCGATCGTCATTCAGATCAGATTCCTATAGTTGTACTTTTCCAGAATTCAATTGTAATATTCTTACAAAGTTTGTGAAATAAAGAAGACTTTTGTTTTTGCAAACAAAATGGCGACTCTGCTAGGGACGACTTTCTCCTCCGACGAGGAAGTGACAACTCAATGTGACGTTGCGTCTATCGGAAAGACACAGAAGACGCTGGTTGTGAAGGTCAACCAGACGGCCTACGAGGCGATGATCAACTCCAGGACCACCCCTCGTACTGCAACAACTTCTGCCACAAGCAAGGTTCACCCAGTGTGGGTCCCCAAGACTGCTGTGCAGTCTACTGCCTCTGCCGCCAAGACTACTGTGCAGTCTACTGCCTTTGCTGCCAAGACTGCTGCGCAGTCTGCTGTCTCTGCTCCCAAAACTGATACGCAGTACACTGCTCCTCTTGCCAGTGCACAAACTATTTCCTATACTGCTCTGACAAAGTGCAAGACTCCTCTTCCACTGGCGCAACTGGCTGCAACTCTTCCTGTGCAGTCCACCACTCCAGCAACCAGAGTGCAACTCAAGCACTCTGGAGTCAAGACTCCTGCTGCGCAAGCTGCTGTGTCTGTGGCCAAAAGGCCATCTGTCAAAACTCCTCATGCACAACTAGCCAATGCGCCAACAACCACTTCAACCCCTGCGCAAACTGTGCCAGCGTAGTCTAAGAGGAACAGCCCTTTGGCTAATTTCCCTTCTTCTTACAGCAAGGGAGAAGACTCAGCTTCTCTTTCCAAGCACCCTGTTGCTCCAGCGCAATCCACTGGGGGTAGTCTGCTGACTATTCCTCCTTCTCTTTAGAACAAAAAAGGCCTATTGGTCTTTTCTCAAACTTCCTCGTTCCACGACTTGGAAGACAACAGAGGGAAACGCTCTTTAGCTAACCCTTCCTCACAAAACAAAGGAAAATGCCCGTTGGTCTTTTCTCAGTATTCCCCGGTTTTTACCTCGGAAGATCAATCTGAACGTGCCTCGGCACCAAGTAGTACAAAAACTCTTTCAAACAAAAGATCTTCTCTTCTGACCAGAGGGAAGTGTACTGATCAAAGAGGTATTCTGCCTACTCCGACAGCAGAATTCCAAGATCTCCCAACTCTCCAAATATCTCGATCAAAGCAGGACAAATTACTGGTGTCTCAGACAGAAACCCCTGGGGGTGAGTTTGCTAATCTACGAAGTTATCTCAATAGATCTCGGTCTACGTCAACTTCGGCGAAACGCAAGCAGCCAATGCCGAAGACGAACCTACATCAAAGGCAAACTGCCAAGTTCAAAAATCCTGACACCTATGCTAATGAAGTAAGTACTTCCCTGTACACTCAAGGGACAAAAATCTGAAGAACCGGAACCATGTTCCGAATGTTGTCAAAGAACATGTCCCTCAAACTTCTTCTCGTCCCGTCGTTGTTCCTGACCTCCGGGAGCATCTCAGGCAAAAGCGGGACAACATCTCAACACCTCCAGTTCAACCACTTGAACACCATTGCAATCACAAAGTATCATCCAGTGTTGTTGCCAGACAACAAAACGATCTGTCTTCGATCGTCTGAATTTTGCAACTTCGGAACCAATATCGGAAGACGAAGACGAAGTATTGTATGCTTCCGTCAACATGGCTTCTCGAGACACTGGAGGTAGAAAGTGCTCCAAGCACGGCAAGCCTCGCCGGCCCAGCCAGCGGTATTTAGATTTACTCCAAGAATCCTCTGAAGGAGTATTTCGACATACCCGATCCCGAAGCCGGGATACAATCGGTCAAAGGAATCTTCTCCAAGATTCTTCTGGTCATCTTCCTACTTCTCATTCAGGAGATGATTCCTTCTCTGATTATGATGCATACAGTGAAAGTTCTGAACAGACAGTGTCCTCTATTGTACCTAGAGAAGTGACAGCTTATGTTGTCACTTAAGATCCAGATGCTTCTAGTTCAGCTAATCAAGAACAACGAATTGCAGCACTGGAGGACAAGTTGAAGACCATGGCTGAAATGGTTGCAAGTATGCATTCTATCATCGTGGCCCAACATACAATACCACCGACTGTACCTGCTATAAATCCTGAGATCATAGCATCGTCGGTGCCTGTCAATACAAGGCTGGGGGTAGTATCTCCTCAAATACCCCCTGTACAAATTCAACCCACACTCAGTCAGTCAGGTACTGGGGGTAGTGCTTACTACGCTGTTCCTCCCCCTAACACTCTGATTCAGCTTGCTCCTTCTTCATCATCGGAGGATGCTAATGAAGCTGTCAAACTCTTGCGCACTCAATTCGAGGCTTTTAAAGAGAAGGACAATTTACAGAGATTGGAGAGCAAACAACCCTATCCAATTGAATGGAAGGAAGTCCCATTTCCTCCGAAGTACAAGATTCCAACAATTTTACTATTTGACGGCAGTACTTCTCCTAGTCAGTTTATTAACCACTTTGAGGTAATGACTGTCCAACTTCAGCCAAATGACGCTCTTCTTACCAGGGTATTCGTCGACTGTTTAGCCGGTGTAGCATACGATTGGTACAGAAGCTTGCCTGATTGATGTATCACTTCCTTCTCGGGTTTCAAACAGATCTTCTTGGAACGATTCTATGAGGGGATCAACGACATGACCATGTCAGCCCTTAATAAAATCAAACAAAGACATAATGAAACCGCTGAGAGTTTCATTGAAAGGTTCCGCCGAGAAGCTTTAAAGATGCCTCTTGGACTTCGGCCGCTGTCACCATAGACACTTGCAAGGCGAATCTTTTGCCTATTATCAGCATGTGGACGGGCTCAACTCAGTTCCAAGATTGGCCTCCTTCATTGTCAACGCTAAAGCAGCTGAAGTTAGCGCTGACAAGTTCAAGCAACTAGGGGTACACATGTCTAACCCCGACTGGGATGAACACCAGACATCGAGTAGCGGTAATAGCCAGAACAACCGCAAGAATAAAGAGACTTTGAACATCAACTTGAAGAGCAAAGAATCTTTGGCTGTTAATGTGGCTCCACCTACGTCTACTTCTACTCCTTCTGCCCTCCACCAAGGGAACCTCGGCCTAAAGTGGAGTACTCATTTGACGAGAACGACACCGTGAGCATCTTTGATTGCTTGATCAAAAGCAATAAGCTCCAACTCCCAGACCCAAAGAAGCCTGATGAGGTCGGTAAGACCGATCATCCCAAATATTGTGTCTATCACAGGTTCATTGGACATCCCACTCGAGCATGTTATGTGCTCAATGGCAAGATTCAAGAGCTAGTCAACGCTGGTGTTGTCACTCTGCAACAAGACGAAAGACGTTACTGCGAACATGGTCTCAGTACAGTTCGGTAACTTCCCTCCATAGATGGTACAATATGGTGTCATCCCTATCCCTAAGGCCACTCTTGAGATCGAGAATCTCCCTCTCCACGAAGTGAAGGTGTCGTCCCTTTATCTCTTGACAACGGTGAGATATATGGATCCATCCAGACTTTGTTGCTGACGTCGAGGCTCCTTTCAAGAAAAAAAACGCTCCAAGGCAAGACAAAGACTTGCAATATGGTGTCTTTTGACCCCATAGTTGAAGAAGAAATCCTGCTGGGCACCAGGTCAGGGAAAGCCTATCTACGTGAGTATCCCGAAGCTCAGGAGAATTCTGCTTCTTCTTCTGAGTCTGCTCCAGTGCAACCTGTTTCCACTGAAACATCCCTTCTGCGTCCTCACCGGTTGAGGTACC
>JANAVB010007033.1:0-14682 GCA_029216955.1 Iris pallida
AATCGGACAACAGTAAAAATAATTTGATGGTGCAGAAAAGACAACCATATTATGGATATAGTCTTAATAATATTCGAAAACCCAAATATATTCGAAGTCACTTTGCCTCAAATTTATGCCTCGCCAGAGTGCACCTGACTGCAGTAAAATTTTGGCTCCATAACTTGAATAGTAATAGGTTTTCGAGTAGTCTATCAACTTTATCCATTTCCTGGCTGAACAACATAGGAGACAAATTTGATGTATTTAGGACGTAGTCTCAATAATATCCAAAAACCTATCAACACCTGAATCACTTCAACTTAGAGTCTATGTCCCGCCAGTACGCAACTGGCTGCAGTATACTCGCAGTTTTCATAATTCAAATAGATGGTTGCGACGCATATGTACGAAGCCATATTAGGTCACTGAATATTTTCTTAACTTTGTCCATGGAAATTTCAAAGGGATAATTCAACAATTCAAAAACTTTTTCAATAACTAAAGGAAATTCAATATTAGGATGGAATCGATTCTCTGACCGTTCGTGCTTCATGATACTCAAGCATTGAGTTTAAAAGCTTTCTAGGCCTTGAATTGATCAAGAAGTTTCCTAGGGAGAGTAAGGTTTCGAGTTGAGTGGAGGAAGTCAACAAATGAAAATATTTTCGGTACTTGGAATAACGTAGGAAATGTTTATCCATATTGGAATTATTTTTTCTTCGGAAAATAGTTCCCTTGGGAGATATGTGAACCAGCTAAGTTGAACCAATTCATTGGTAACAATTAACCTTGGGGCTTTATGGTTCCAAAATAATTCGGTTCAAAATTGGTTCTAAAAAGTCAATTAGAAATAAGGCCAAGAAAAATAGTTGGATATACTAGCCGTAGAAATACTTTGGGTAGATAAGAGTTTATTAGGTTTGCTATAGAAGAATTTGAAACTCTAAATAGCGAATGGATGTAGATTCCAAATAAAGATAGAGGAGTAAGATTTGATCAACAAATGAAGAAGTTGGAATAGGTTGCTAAAGAAGGAGATAAAAAAAATCTAATCTTAATCCAAAACGGCGAGAGAGTATGGATCCTAAAGTATGCTAGAATCTGATAAAGATATGAGATATGGAAAGAAAATAATCCTGAAAGCCATAAAATACTAAAATATACCAAAAATCTAGAAAATAAAATAGTCAGTAAAACATACCATCATATAATCGGCCTAATCTAGATAAGGTTTAGGTACAACCGTAAGCAAGGTAACCTATAAAACTATAAGCAAACCAAAATAAATATTTTAAAATAAATAATTTCAGCCCTATATTGTAACATGGTGAATAGTAGACTCTCTGTTCACCATGTATATTATATCACTTCTAATTGTTATCAGTACCAACTAATATCTAGGTATTCAAAAATTCTATTCTTCCAAATCTTAATCACCTAATATCCTTGAGAAATACGCCTTACATACATTCTCATTAAGATTACAATTTAGAAATTGTATCGTAGGGGATACATGAGTTTGGAAAACATATTGGCCAGAAATTGTATCATCTAGTGCTAACCAATAATTCTAGGTATCATCAACTCTTCTGGTCCTGGTCTGGTTCGAGCAGCCTCCCGCTGCTCAATCTACTACTACGATTCTCTTGTCATATTTTTTGCGTCATGCATAGAAAACAAGATCTTGCTAGTACCGACTGATAGGCATAGGTCATGTTGTCTTCATAGTCTGGCAAGTTTAGGGACAAGCGTAAACAAGGTAAGCTATCGTTCTATAAGCAAGCAAAAATAGTTACTTATATATAGATAATTTGGTCCTATATTGTGACAAATCAATATTCTAGTATTCTAATTGTTTCTAGATATGTTTACCTAAGTTGTTGTTTTGAACCTGCATGGACGACCAGTAAAAATATGTCACGATCCGATCCCAAATTATTGGGTCGAACCGGATCATGCCCATCCTGCACTGTTGTGAGACGGCGGCAGTAAGTTGTTCTATATGCAGGTATTCACAACAACATCTATACATTTGTCACAACTTGAATATACGAAAATTTTAAAACTTTTATTCAACAATTGAAAAGTACAACTGAAAATGAAAGAACTGAAATAAAGTGCTGAATTCAAATTGACAAACTCCAATACAATAAAACTAGAAAACTAGAAAACAACTAGCTAGGTGGTCGGCTCATCGGCCTCAGGTTCTGCGTCCTCCAAGGGGGACTCTGGCAACACCACAGGGTACAATACCGGGTCATAATAGCTATTGTACAATAGCTCAGCATCCTCAATGTTACCTAAAAATGTTGGTCTCCAGTCTGGAGGAAGCAAGTACGAATATGTAATTCACATTTCAAGTAATAATGGAAAAGTGCAGGCTAAACAGTTGAAACAGTATTTTCCAGCAATTTGACAATTTAAAACAATGTGATTTGAATGTGTAAACGTCTATGACCGGCTTGGGTTGTACAATAGCGTCCTAGCGACGCGATACGGCTTATCTCCGTGTGTAAGAGGGGCAAGCTCGCACAATCATACAATTTGAGGGGTATTGGCCATAAACGTTACACTATTCCTCCAATCCTCACAATCAATATCAATCAATATTTGAACCCTAGGAGAGGGTTCCGTGTAGCAATGTGGTTTAACATGCAACTTGACAATTACTAAATAAAATGCAAGAAAACATAATCGTAACTTGCCTTTGTTAATGACTGGAACAGGATGTCGGTACCTGGAGAGAAGTCAAATACGTCCTCAAAACCCAACAGTTGAGAATCCTGACTTAGAAACATAGATGAGCCAAATCTAGGTGTGCTAGTTGCAATTTCTAGAAACAGACCCTAGTCAGGTTTTAAGTTATTTAATTAATCGAACGAAATCCGTCTAACGTCGTAAACTATATTGGTTATCAATTTACGGAATAACAGATTATTGATTTATTGGAAAAAATAGCAAATTACACTTTAATTGGCAAGACTTTGTATTTTTAATAATATATATAAACAAAGTGGTCTTTTAAGTGAGAAAACATGAAGTTGTTTAAATTATTAGGAATCTTTATTCATTAACTTAATATGTGAAAATCTTATTAATTTTGTACAAAATAATTAATACCCAATTATAATTTATACGTCTAGCTACGCAAATAACCAATCCAGAAAAGAAATAGAAAATCTAAGCTACACAATACAGGGTCACAGAAAAATAAAAAAAATTGGGTTTATGCCCTTACAATAAATTAATTAATAGGAAAAATACTTTAAAATAAATTTCTCGAAATTAGTAATTTTCGTAAGAAAATAGTTTTTTATTTAAATAATATTTTAAAATAGAATTTATTTAATCAGATTTTCATAAAATATGTCTTTTAGACATTTCATAAATTATATAGAAAATTACCTTTAAACATAGATAGTAATAAATGCACAAAAATATATTTTCTTAACAAAATATTGGTTTAAAGTTAATATAAAAGGTTTTGGGTTTTAATATTAAATACCATTACCAAAATAATCTTTTTAAATAAATATTAGTTTTTTATATTATTCTCTTTATAAAACCTTTTGATTTAAATTTATCTCTAAAAGGGTAAAACATACCATTTTTATAATCATATAACGAAATCTAATTTTTATTATACTATTTACTTAACCAAACTTTTATTTTAATGAAATAACTTTTAAACGAATATTTATTTAACTAATATTTTGTAAACAAAATACTAAATCATTATTTGGTTTAAAAATCTCTACAACTTAATATTAAATTTAAAAGATAATCCTAACTATATATTTAAACAATTAAAATTTATTAAAACCATAACTAAATTATTAAGGTTAATCCACAAATCAATTAATACCAATAAAGTATATTTGAAGTTTCTAAAATGATTATTATTACAACATTTACTAATTACATCACAGAAGCTAAAATAAATCAACCACAGAATCCAATTAATTTCTACAGAACCTATTTCTAGGCCAGGATGGTACGTATGGGTTTCTGTGATCACAAATAGAAAGCAAAAAATGAAGGGATTACCCAAAGTTGCACGAAGGAGTACCGAGGGAGGCCTCGGACTCGGAAGGACGCCGGGACGACGAGCACGGCACGTGCACGCACACGACGAATATGCGGCGACGTACGGGGCACGCGCACGGGAGTCGACGGACGCGGGGCAGAGAGTGCACGGGAGGTGCCGGAGACGGGCTCAGAAGGTGGCGGAGTGGGGTCTGGATTCGGAGAGGACGACGAGACGAACGCGACGGTAGTCTTGGATTTGATTTGGTGGAGGGATGAGGAAGTTATGGATTTATTTGTGAAGGTTTGAAGAAGGTGGAAGAAAGAAATATGATGCTGTGATGGTGGAGAAGTTTCTGTTCTGGGGTTACGTAGAGATGGTAGAGAAGGGAGTGGGCGCACAATTAGGATCGGGGAGTGAGAGCCGATGAGTGGGAGAGGAATGGGTTTGGGTTGGGTTTAAGTTATAGGCTAAACTCATGGGCTTAGGTTAAGGGACAACAAGCAATATTAAATAAATAAATGAAAACAACCAAAACATGGGTCTTACAACTAAAAACATGTTTTTAGTAAGTTATTTTTCGGTACGCAAAGTCTCGTACTATTGGCCATAAACATTACACTATTCTCCCAATCCCCACAATCAATATCAATCAATATTTGAACCCTAGAGGGTTCCATGTAGCAATGTGGTTTAAACATACATCTTGACAATTACTAAATAAAATACAAGAAAACATAACCGTAACTTGCCTCTATTAATTGACTGGATCAGGAATGTTGGTACCGAGAAGGATATCAAGTTCGTCTCCGAGATCCTACAGTTGAGAACCTTGGCTTAGAACCATAATAAAACCATTCTAGGCCTACATGGGCCACCACTAAAAATATGTCACGACCCGATCCCAAATTATTGGGTCGAACCGGATCATGTCCAGCCTGTACCGTTGTGAGACGGCGACAGTAAGTTGTTCTATATACAGGTATTCACAACAACATCTATATATTTGTCACAACTTGAATATACGAAAATTTTAAAACTTTTTATTCAACAATTGAAAAGTACAACTGGAAATGGAAGAACTGAAATAAAGAACTGAATTCAAATTAACAAAACTCCAAAATAATAAAACTAGAAAAACTGGAAACAACTAGCTAGGCGGTCGGCTCATCGGTCCCAGGTTCTGCGTCCTCCAAGGGGGACTCTGGCAACACCACAGGGTACAATACCGGATCATAGTAGCTATTGTACAATAGCTCAGCATCCTCAATGACACCTAAAAATTTTGGTCTCCAGTCAGGAGGGAGCAAGTATATGTATCTCATATTTCAAGTAATAATGGAAAAGTACAGGCTAAACAGTTGAAACAATATTTTTCAGCAATTTAACAATTTAAAACCATGTGATTTGAATGTGTAATCGTCTATGACCGGCTTGGGTTGTACAATAGAATCCTAGCGACGCGATACGGCTTATCCCCGTATGTAAGAGGGGTAAGCTCGCACAATCAATATGCAATATGAGGGGTATTGGCCATAAACGATATACTATTCTCCCAATCTCCACAATCAATATCAATCAATATTCGAACCCCAGGAGAGGGTTCCGTGTAGCATTGTGGTTTAACATGTAACTTGACAATTGCTAAATAAAATACAAGAAAACATAACCGTAACTTGCCTCTGTTAATTGACTGGATCAGGAATGTCGGTACCGAGGAGGAAGTCAAGTACGTCTCCGAGATCTACAGTTGAGGACCTTGACTTAGAACCATAATGAAACCATTTAGGTGTGCTAGTTACAATCACTAGAAGTAGTCCCTAGTCAGGTTTTAAGTTATTAATTAACCTACCGGAAATTGTCTAACGTCGCAATCTACGTTCGTTATCATTTTTAATCGAATAAGTCGGATACTGATTAATTGGGAAAAATAGCAATTACTGGTTAATTTGGTAAAACTTTGTATTTTAAATATATATATAAAACTAGGCTTTTTCTTTTAAATGAGAAAATATGTGAATTGCTAAATTACTAGATTATTTATTATGAGAAAACTTATTAATTTTCTTTATAAAATATATATCCATTTTATATTCTACGCGTTTAACGACGAAATTAACATTCCAGAAAAATAAGAAAAAGCTACGCTACACAATACATGGTCGCAGAGAAATAAAGAAAAACTGGGCTTATGCCCTTTACAAATTATTTACATAAATTAATTAATTTCTAAGGCGATCTCTGAGTGCCGCGAACGGTCCAAACAGTAGGCCGAGGCCCTGTACCATAAATACTAAAAGTAGTACCAGTTCTAAAAATAAATTGTAATTTAAATTAAAAATAAAGAGTCTCAGACTTGGTCGTGCAATCTCATGTTGCTGGCTAACGCCTCAACGTACAGGAAACCCTGTAGCGTTTGCGTTTCGCCGAGGCTCATTCGACCGATACGGTCGTTGCCTAACGGGGATACGAAACTCATAAAATTTACATTTAAAGCCGACAAAACCAATTTTGTAAATTATTTGCAAAGACCGGATTTGAAAATAGATTTTTATTTACCAATATACTAAATTTATTAAATACTTTTATTTTGAAAACTTTTTCGAAAATTTTGGCAGCACCTCCTCTGTAACTGGGACAACCCAATCCTGGGAGGATGCCAACACCAACATAATAAATAAAAAATATCCCAAACCAAGGATCACACATTTCTAACTCAAAATGAATATCCAACCCAAACCAACCACAGCACAAATATAACAAAAATAGAAAATACGCCGCGACGTAACCGATACTCTACGTATCACCCAAAAGCAACTATATCAGAATACCGAATCCCGAAACGGGATCGGGACCGCGTCATCACAGACTATCTACGGGAGGGACACGGGGCCACGAAGTTATACCTCAATTGCTCGGCTAGAGCTTTCAGATAAAAATATTAGAAAAAGAATTCTGCGGACAGCGAAAAAAGTACCGAAAAGTGCACAGGAGGTGCGGACAGCGGGCCGGGCCGCAAGGAACGTACTGGATAGCGTCCGAACAGCGGATAGTGCTGGCCGGACGGGCACGAAGTCGTCGGAGGCGGATCTGGCCGAAACGGCACGGGGTCGCGCAGAATAGTGTTGGCCGGATGGCACGGCCGGCGGGAACGGCGCCGGGAGGCGTGGGGCGCGGGTTGGCCTCGGGGTCGCCGGGGATGGCGGCCGAGGGCGGGACGGGGAGCGTCGGGCTGTGCTGGAGCGGGCGGCCACAGGGGGCAGCACTGGCCTCGGGAGGCGTCGTACGGGGGTCTGGCCGACGCGGAGGCGGCGCGCGGCCTCGGAAGGGATGTCGGCAGGAGGCGTCGGGGCTAAGGCACGAGGCGACCGCTCGGGTAGGCCGAGCGAGCACGGCGGGGATTGGGCGAAGCTCTGGAGATGGGTTCGGGAGTTGGTGAATGGGAAGGAAATGAGAAATAATGGGAGGGTTTGGGAATAAGTGTGAGGGAGAGAGAGCTGCTGATGTTGGCGTGAGTGGTGGTGGTGGGTAGTTTATTGTGAAGAGGAAAGAGAGTGGGTGTGGAGGAATGAGTGGGAGAGAGTGAGTTGAGGAGAGGGAAGATGGTGTTTTGGTGGGAGAGTTGTCCAGGTCGTGGGGGGAGAATAACCGGTCCATGGGAGAAAAATAGGATTAGGTTTTAGTTAGTATTTTTTATAAGAATATAATAATCAGAAAAAGAAATGAGGATGGGCTCAGAACGGAGTCGGGCTTCAAAAAAATGGGGTCTAATTCAAATTCAGGGTTGGTGTCCGGACTCGGGGTCGGACCCCGGACACGGGATCGGGGACAGGGCCACAATCAAAAACCCAATGATAATTTTAAAAATAATATTTTCCTAATTCTGACTAATAAATAATAATAATAATATTATAATAATAATACTAAGGCTAAGATTACGCTACAAATCCAACAATTCATAATTCTAGAAAATTCCGGGTTTCACAACCTTCCCTCCTTAGAAAATTCCGTCCTCGAAATTAAAGGCAGGGTTAGGGGTTACCTCAAGTCTCAAACATATACGGATACTGCTCCCGCATCTTATTTTCTCGCTCCCATGTAGACTCGCCTGGTGAGTTGTGCCGCCATATAACTCTGACTATCAGCGTCACAGAATTCCTGGTTCTTTTCTCCTCTGTCCAATATTGCCACTGGTTTCTCTGGCACTGTGAGGCTGGGTCTAATTTCCAGCTCCGAATGGTCCAAGATGTGGCTCGGGTCTGGGATGTAGCATCTCAGCTGCGAAACGTGGAAGACGTTGTGGACGCCTTTGAGACTTGGGGGTAGAGCTACCCGATAGGCCACTTCTCCAATCCTGTTAAGTACTTAAAAAGGACCAATATACCTGGGACTTAGCTTCCCTGCTCTGCCAAAATGGATGGTTCCTCTGGTAGGGGAGATCTTCACGAACACACTGTCACCTTTTTAAACTCCAACGGCCGTCGGCTGCTATCGGCCCAATGCTTCTGTCTGTCCTGCAATCCTGAGCTTGTCCTTAATCATCTTTACCTTCTCTGCTGCATCTGTTACCATTTCAGGTCCAAGCAATACCCTTTCTCCTACGTCGTCCCAAGCAAGCGGAGTGCGGCAACGACGTCCATAAAGTGTCTCGAACGGAGTCATATCGATACTAGCTTGGTAGCTGTTGTTGTAGGAGAACTCTACCAAGTACAAATGGTCTTTCCAAGACCCTCCAAATTCCAAGACGCAATATCTCAGCATGTCTTCTAGCGTCTGGATTGTTCTCTCGATTCTCCGTCAGTCTGGGGATGGTAGGCGGTGCTGAACTTCAGTAGCGTTCCCAAACTGTCGTGTAAGCTCTTCCAGAAGTGAGAGGTGAACCTGGTATCCCTGTCAGATACGATACTTACCAGAACTCCATGAATCCGGTAGATATGCCGCATGTACATATTTTCCATAAAAAATTCTCTTTATTTGTTGTGTTTCTGGGAAAATTACAACTGTAGGAATCCGATCTAGAAGACGATCGCTTTATCCCTTGGACTATGCGAAGAAGAAAAGCTCTCAAAATTTTGACAGTAGATATCAATGTATCTGTACAATGAATGAGAAAAAAGAACTCTATTTATAGAGTCAAAACAGTAACTGAAAAGATAACTACCTCACCACTGGTGCATTTGAAAAGTCACGCAGACTCTAAATACACGCAGGGTTAGTGAGTAGTTACTGGACGTGGCCCGTAACTGTTGGACACATGGCATTAGTGCATGGGTCGTGTGCAAGTTACTGGGCACGCGAGAGAGAGATCGGTGGCATGGCTGCCACGTACTCCAGTTGAAATGAAATCCACGCTGTCTTGCTGAAGGCAAAAATCCACGCAGTTTCGTTGACGCAGACTCGTTGAAGGCGAAATCCACGCAAGCTTTGAAGAAGAATACTTCAGAATTCACGCAGGCTTTGAGAAGAATAACTCAAAAATCCACGCAAACTTGAGGAAGGAGAAGGTTCAGAATCCACGCAAACCGCCAGCTGTCTTGATTTGGCACGCTTCGTCTGACACAAAATCTCTGACATTGATTATATTGTCAGCCGCATTAAATGAAGATAAGACCCAAAGTCACGCCAACTTGGTGAAGAGTGAGTCTTGCTAAGGAAGATTTCGAAAATCACGCAAAAGACGGCGATGATCTCTCGAGTTCTGTGCATACGTGGCATACGAGGAGACGTTTCTCGACTGCTGTGTTGTCAGTTATTATGATTCTGACGTATGGCTGAGCTGTCTCTGCGTGATTTCTAAAGGAGATGGACAGGCAGAACTTAGCGTATCTTTTGTGCTGCTTCTCGGATCACTCTGCGTGACTTGTTCTGATCAACTCAGCGTGACTTCATTTTTGAGGCCTACAAAACCCCCTTCAAAGTTTTCGAAAAAATGATAAAATATTTTCGAAATACTTTGAAAATAAAGATGATGAAATGAGTTAAAGTCACGCTGAGATGACTCCAAAGAGATATTTATCCCTAAATGATTGGACTGTTGGGATTCTGTGCAGTTAGGATCCCGTATCAAGCTCCTAAATCGAGACGAATCATGATGGGCCGTTTAGAATGAACCTATAAATAAGCCATAGATTACTTCTTTCCTTCTTTACTTGCTTTTGAAAGAGAGAACCCTCAGAAGAGAACTTCATCTTCGCCGACGAACTCCTTCTTCCCCTGACTTCCTTTTCTCCTTTCTCAGTCGAAATGGCTCCCAAGAAAGCTGATGCTCAGGCCAAGGGGAAAGCCCCTGCAACTTCTTCGCGTGCCACTACTGACAGACTTCCTCGACAGGAAGTTCCGCAAGCTCCTATGCATCGTAAGTGATGGAAGAACATGATCTGTTGAAGACGAGTTTGATGAAGATGAACTCCACATAGAACTTTTTAGGATCTTTAAAATAATAAACTTCAGAAATATATCCCCCCTTCTTAGGGCAAAGGATATTAATAAAGTATGCCTCCCTCTTTAGGGTCGGCCATACTTCACATCTTCGTGTTTACGAAGCTCTGTGTTCCACGCAAAAGGAGCATGACTCTCATGATTCTGCGTGACTTTTTACGTTGGCAGAAATGTCCATGTTGAAATAGTTACGCAGCTTTCAGGATGACGCTGCGTGATTTTTCACATGTTGACAGAGATATCAATGTTGAATTATTCACGCAGACTTCTGAGAGTCATCTTCTGGATAGATTAGTCTTCATCCTAATCTGTCTGGACTTTGCGTGAATAACTCACTCAGTATGTCATGGTAGTATATCCATATAGAGTCTATATCTGACTTTGTCTTCTGCCATTTCTTGTAGTGAACATCCGAAGCGAAGAAGCAGATTTTGAAGGGTGCTTGAGTATCTCATTTAAGCATGATTTATCTCATGTAACATTCCCTCAATTTGATCTTCCTGAAGCAAGACTATCATTGTTGGCCAATCAAGACCACACAACCTTACTCTGCTTGATGAATGGACAACCTTTTCAGAGTCTGGATCTGGTATCCCACAAGAAACCAGCATTCTTATTCGGAGATGCTATAGCACAAAAATCTCAGCCGAAGGGCATCAGGGAAAAGGTGTGTTTCTGCTTTGAGGGGGATGTGAAACAACCTATGTACTGGCCAAAGGTTTCCCGGGGTTTATCAATCATGAGACTTATGCATGCCAGCTATCCGAGAAAGATGTCCTGGTATTTGACAGAATATCAGCAGGCGAAGGCAAGCCGTATTATTTACAGGAAGGAGGGATTTTTCAGTGCCCCGGAGGATCATGTATCAGTATTTCGGGGTTTGAAGCCTGGATGCATACCACCTGAAGACTCAGCCATATTGATGCCATTCAGGATGCCCATTTTCATAAATGAATTCATGTCTAACAAGAATGCATTCTATCCCACCGACTCGACACCGAGGATGAACGGCCTAATGAATCAGGAGAATGTGAGATGGAAGACTTTGGTCAACTGGGCTTTGGAGAATTTCGCGACTGAGCTGAAGAAGATAAATCTCTATGATGCCGTCGTCAATTCATCCTACGGTTTCAAGCCTAACCCTTTCCTATTCTTAGCTTTGGTTGAGAGATATAATCACAGGACGGGGACCTTTATGACTCCGAAAGGAGAGATGGGCTTCGCCCTTCATGAGATGGAATACATCTCACACCTGCCTTCAGGCTCGCTGCCGTATGAGGAATATGTTCCTACAACAGAGGAACTGAACTTTCTGTCAGAGAAGAACCCAGAGATGGTCCATCTATTTGAAGAGATGATGTGCCATTTTGGCACATGCACTCTATATTACAAGGGTTCCAAGGATGAAGCTGGCAACCACATTCAGAAGTGGATGTCCTACCTTTTCATGAACCGTGAGAAGGATGAAAAGAAAATAAATGAGAAGAGGTGGTATCGGATCAGCAACTTCAAACCTCTTTCTGAAAGTGAAATCACTCATTTGCTGGAGAAATATGATTGCAAAGATTTCACGATTACTGAAGACTGGTACGAGTTCAAAGCCGGAACCACTTTCAGCTCTTATGTTAGACAGAGCGGAAAGAGCCTGTCAAGGAACGGTCATCTGGCCGGATTCCTATCCCTGTGGTTAAGAAGATTCATCATTCCTGGCTCCAGCTCTTTGGACAGGATACACAGAGGTGTTATCTTTGCAGCAGTGCGCCTTGTGTATGGTTACAAGCTGGATTTGTTATCGGCGATGACCTGTAGGCTAAATGCAGGTCTCCGAATTTTGTCACAAATATGTTGTCTGCTCAGAGGATGATGACTGAAGAATTCCCAAGAATAGAGATGCCCTTCACGTATCTTTATGGTTGGCTTCTCCTTCATCATGATGGTCTGATACCTCCAGGGGCAGGAGAAAGTAGCAGTCTTTTTCTGGAGAGGTACTCTGGAGAGACGTTCTGGAAGGTTCACACCCTCCCAGAATGTAGAAATGTTTTGAATAGGGCGTCACATTGGTTGATCCAATGTGTCCCTCCACCATCGGGCTATGAGAGTATGCCCTTAAATATGATGGACGGAGATATGGGAAACCGACTAGATGATGTAGCCTTCCAATGGTTACAGAGGATCCGGCCTTCTCATCTAGTATATCGTCACGAAGAAATGGCATATCTGGAACCATATTTACCAAGCAGATTTGCCAGACAATTTGGGTATGACCAACTCCATGTTGGGAACGCCACTACTTGTTTATCTGCTCGCGGAGGACTCATTGACGGAGCTCGAGCTTGGAGATATTTTGCAGCTAGAGATACAAAGGTCGTATTCTCTATGCCTAATCCTTTGTCTAGCTCGGGGCCAAAGATGCTTTATACGTATGCACGTTTCTATGTGTCGTCGAGCACTTTCAGACCGAGTTTCAATCTGAAGACCTTTGTTGCAGAGGATGATCCAGCTCCATCGAAGAGGTCAAAGAAGAAAATTGTTATTCAGCACTTTCCTTCAGAACCCGAAGATGAGACAACAGAAGTTGAGTCTCCCTATGAATTATTCCAGGAAGGAAATTTTTCTGATGAGGTCCTTCCTCCTATATTTATATCTCTTTCTAAGAGGAAGAGAAGTGACGAATCTGAGACCATCTCCAAGAGGAGTACTAAGTCTCCAACATCTAGAAAAAAGAAGAAAGGAGTCTCAGTGACTGCTACATCATCTTTAGGCGGTATCTCGGTTGATGAGGACGATGCCGCTGATAAAGACGAAGAGACTGATGAAGACGACGCTCCTTTGATAAGGAGGTCAAGAGGCAGATATGTCAAGAAGTCTGCCAGCAAAATTAAGGGCAACAAACTCTTAGAAACGATCATGAGTGGAGGAGTTTTGCCAGAAATCAGTGAAGCAGCTTCTACTGAGAAGACCGAATCTGATGATATTCACCTTGCAACAGCTTCAACTGAACAGACTGAAGTAGAGTCTGTTCAAGTTCAGGAAATAACTGCTCCGACCACAAGTGGAGTAGCTATTGAACCCTCGGAGACGAGGGTAATCCCATTTGAGCATGGGACAGAAGGTGTCATTCAAGCACTGGATGACCAGATTGATTACTCTGAAGAAGCAACAGCTCCGGAAGAAACTACCAAACAATCAGAAGTTCCTGAAATTCAAGCTGAAGAAAACATTTCTTTGGCCAGAGGCGACGAAGACGTGCCGGCGTCTGAGCTATCAGCTGCTGATGATCTGTTAAAGAATGTTTGTCAAGATATCATTCTTCGAACCGATATTCCAGAGACAACTGAACCGGCAGCCAATACTGAGCTTGCTATCGTCATTGTTCCAGAGACTCATGAAGATGTAAATATCATTGATTCTGAATCAGAAGCTCATCCTGAAGACGAAGAAGAAGAAGAAGCTGAAGGAGGAGAAGACTGGCATGCTGGCACCTCTACTCCTTACGATGAAGACAAAGTCAAGGGAAACAAAATGGAACTTAGCCCTGAACCTGCTCAATCACCGAACAACGCTCTAGCACCCAGTAATTCTGGAGCTGGAAGCAGCCATATAAAGCAGGTATCGGATACAATCATGGACCGGTTGCGAGAGGAAGCAAAGCTCCCTCCACATACCGAGTATGAACCTCAGCCAGGTAGAACTTTATTTCAAATTCTGTTTCCGCTGCTTCTTTCTTTCTTTAAATGCCGATTACATTTTCTCTTTAACTGTAGGAACTGCTGCAGCAATGAGTTCGACTCATGCTCCGCTTATCCAGGCTGATGCCGATGAAGGGAATTCACACTTAACTTCTCCGATGGCACATACTTCTGTTCCGAGGATAGAGAATATTCAAGCTTCTTCTTCCATGATAACAGCGACTCCTGGATTTGAGACTGGATTAACAAGAACTCTAGGAATGTATTCAGATATCATTTACTCATATCTAGATACATTTTCCAAACGTTTCTTGAAGGATGAAGCTATGCCATTTTCTGATCTTCGAACTATGGTTAAGTTCCCTCTCATGGCGCTGCATCATGCTGGTTGTGAATCTCAGTGCATTTTCTTCAAACATCTCCTGGATGAATTAGAAGTAACTATCCGAAAGTTGGGAGACTAAGAAGGAAGATCTTCAATCTTTAACTGCAACTGAAATTAGTCAACTAGAGCTGAAGCACAATCCCAACAAGCAGCTCTTGAAG
>JANAVB010007034.1:0-85483 GCA_029216955.1 Iris pallida
TTACAAAATAATAAATGATTTTAAAATGATATTCGATATTATTTTGGGCGACGACCTTAATGGTCACTGGGCCCCAACGAAATGCAAACGCACCGGTTCGACCGGACGTTGAGGCAGAGTAGTTAAAAATGAAATTTTGGACCAGATTCTGAGACTTATAATTCTCTTTTAATAATGTTTATGGAATTTATTAGTTTGTTAATTTATAGGTTATTTTCGGACTAACCTGTTTCCTTTCTTATTTTCAATTTATTGTAATTAAATTTGTAAAGGCATAAGCCATTCATTTATTTTCTGTAAATTTTGTAATAAGTAGGAAAGTAGATTTGAGATTTTCTGGATGTTGTGCGAGCGCGTAAAACTAGGAATATTAATTATTATTAACTATAATTTAGAAATTCATGATATTTCTCGTTTAAAGGAAAATGTATAGTTTTATATATTTAAATATCCAAGTTTTCCTAAATAAAATGATAGATACAATTTTTCCGAAAATAGACATAAATCGATGTTTCTAAATTGTAACGCACTAGTAAACGCATTTTGGTTGTGTTGGTTAAACAAGATTAAAATTGACTAGGAAACAAATAGAGATTGTAATTAGATCATTTTAGTATTGTGATTCTGAGACAAATTCCCGAAATGTAGGATTTCGAGGAAGTTCTTGATCGTCAACTTGAAGTACAAATCTCGCCCAATTGAAATTCAAGGCAAGTACGGTTGTGTTTAAGCGCAGTTTAAGTAATATTAGAAAATTTGCATGTTAAATTCACATTGTTACACGTACTCTCTCCTAGAGTAAAATATTGAATCATTGCATCGGGAATAATGGGGAGTAGCGTAGTATTCTATGACCAAAGCCCAATAGATAATGAATGTGCGAGCTTACCCCTCTTCACACGGGGTTAGGCCGGACCGTATCAATAGGATACAATTGAATCATCCTAAACCGGTCATAGATACTGCATACTCAAATCACAATTGTTTTATAGTTGGAAATCATTGTTTCAAAATTATTTAATATTGCAAGTTTCTATTCATTATACAAATTGTTAATTTTCATAATTGTACTTGCTCCTTTCCTGACTGGATTCCCCACACCCAATAGGTCCTATTGATGACTCAGAGCTACTGATTAGTAGTTACTACGACCCGGAGCTGTACCCTGCTGTGCTTCCAGACGAGGTCCATGGAGATGATGATGACACTTCTGCTTATTTGAAGTTTAGTTTATCTTTTAAAATAAATGTTATGTTAAAGTTGTGGACAAGCTTTGTAATGGACAAGTTTATATTATCGTTTAATTAAATGTTGTGGCAATTATAGTTTCAAATGTTGTTGATTTGTACCTGCATATGGGATACAGCTTACTGCCGCCGTCTCAACAACGGTGCAGGCTGGGCATGATCCGAGTCGACCCAAGAAATTCGGATCGGGTCGTGACATGTTTTTAGTGGTGGCCCATGCAGGTCTCTGTTATCAACAACTTAGGAAAACCTAGGAAACAGTTAGAACACTAGAACATCAAATTGCCACAACATAGGACCGATATATATACATATTATTATTAAATATTTTTTTTGACTATAGATAGGCTACCTTGCTTATGTTTTTATCCTAAAACTTCCAGAGAATGACCACTGACAATACCAACCCTGCTGGCGATAGGATGTCAACACCTGACCATACCCCACCTCCCCAATCAAGTCCGGATCCTACACCTCGGCAGCTGGCCGACTGTCCCCACAATACAATAATGGATCCATCATCTTCTCGGACGGAGATGCAACCCCCTGTGGTTACGCCTACTCCAGCTGTCCCACCGGTGCCTGTGGACCCCACTGACCTCATAGGTCTGCTAAGAGGAGTACTAGAAGCCCAGAGAACTCAAGCTGAAGCTCATCGTGAGCAGACGGCCATTATGAGAGAAGGCATGGAAAACGCCCATAGCGTGGTAATGGCTGCACTGGAAAGAGAAGAAGCAGCTCAACAGGAACCAAGGCCTGCCAAGGTAAACATAAATTTAAGGATTAATTTATGTAATAATAAGGCCATTTAATTAATGGAAATCATGTTGCCAAGGTGGGCGATATTGAGAGCTTTAAGAAGCAGAACCCTCGACCTTTCAAGGGTACCGAGGGAATTGTCTATGCTGATGAATGGCTTGACAATATGGAGCGTCTTCTGAGCGTCGCTCGACTTCCAGAAGACCTCAAGGCCGAAGCAGTGGGACTTCAACTGCAGAATGTAGCAAGCACCTGGTATCGGAATGAACCCCGACTCCAGGATAGGCAAGTTGACTGGGACACTTTCAAGAGGTTGTTCCAAAGGAAGTTCTTCCCAACTTCAGAGTTGTGGGAGATGGAGCGACAATTCCAGAACCTGAAGCAGGGCAACATGACTGTGGGAGAATATGCTGCTAAATTTGGCCAGCTCAGCCGATTTGCTAAGAACATGGTGGCTGATCCTGCTGATCGTGCTGAACGATTCAAGTATGGACTTCGAGAGGAGATTCGCACTTATGTGATCTCTGGTGGAGCTAAGACTTATGAGAAGATTCTGGAGAGAGCCCAAGATATAGAGAAGAGCCAACCTGCCCGTTCAAAGAGAGATTATCCTGGAACTAGCAACTTCCAAGGAAATCAGAAGAAGCCCAACAACAACAACAACAATAGGCCTCAGCATCACCAGCAAGCAAGGAATAATGATGTAGCACCCCAGAAGCAGATTCCTATCTGTAGCTATTATAAAAGGCCGGGTCATCAGGTGAACATCTGTCGGAAGAGGCTTGGACAATGTCTGATCTGTGGGTCTACCACCCACCAAGTGAAGGACTGCCCCTCAGCGACCAACAGAGCTAGAGGAAATCAGCAGAGGGGACCTCTGCCCACTCAGCAGCAACAATTTGGGCAGCATCAACAGAGGACTGGGCGAGCTTTTGCCCTAACTGCAGAGGAACCAGAGCAGGAGCAGGAACCTAATGCGGATGTCATATCAGGTTACATCTATGTACATTCTCATCCTGCATTAGTTTTATTCGACTCTGGTGCAACACACAGTTTCATAGCAACGAAGTTTATCTCTGCACACCACATAGTTACGGGCCTTAGCAAGAGGATTTGTAGGGTTATGACTGAAGGTGGACCCCTACCTATAACAGAGACCTGTAATAGCCCCATTACAATATCTGGCCATAAGTTTGTAGCACATTTACTGGTAATGCCCTTGCCCAACTATGACATAGTCCTTGGAATGGACTGGTTGAGCAAGCAGCATGCGCTGATAGATTGTCACAGAGGATGTGTAATCTTCAGCCCACCTGGAAGGCCAGAGTTTGAAGTCTCTAGAGCTCCGGAGGTTATGGAGAGTATTGTCTACTCTATTACTGAAGAATCTGGACCACCCCATTCTATCATAGCGGAATTCATGGATGTTTTCCCTGATAGTCTTCCTGGGCTACCCCCAGATCGGGACATAGAATTCACTATTGATTTAGTCCCTGGCTCTCCTCCGATTTCTAAGGGATGTTATAGAGTCAACCCGAAGGAGGCCAAAGAGATGAAGGGGCAGATCAACGAACTGAAGTCTCTAGGATTCATTCGAGATAGGGCTTCACCCTGGGGAGCACCTATTTTGTTTGTGCCCAAGAAGGACGGAACGGTGCGGATGTGCATCGACTACCGGGAGCTGAACAATGTCACAATCAAGAACAAGTACCCTCTGCCCCGGATCGATGATTTGTTTGATCAATTGAGTAGAGCCAAGGTGTTTTCCAAGATTGATCTCAGGTCTGGCTATCATCAGATCAAGGTCAGGAAGGAAGACATTCCCAAAACGGCATTCAACACCAAGTATGGGCAGTTTGAATTCTTGGTCATGCCGTTTGGTCTGACGAATGCTCCTGCTGTGTTCATGAACCTTATGAACAAGGTTTTTCATGAATACTTAGACCAGTTTGTCGTCGTCTTCATTGATGACATACTGATCTATTCAAAGACGAAGGAGGAGCACGAAGAGCACCTCAGGAAAGTTCTGGAAACTTTGAAGAAGGAGAAGCTGTACGGTAAGCTATCCAAGTGTGAATTCTTTCTAGACAAAGTGGATTTTCTTGGCCATGTTGTCACAGGAGAAGGAATTTCTGTGGATCCTAAGAAGATAGCTGCTGTGGAGAAGTGGCCTACCCCAAGCTCAGTTGCTGACATCAGAAGTTTCTTGGGCTTGGCGGGCTACTATCGGAAGTTCGTAAAGGATTTTGCTAGAATTGCTGAACCAATGACCAAGCTGACTCGGAAGAATAAGGAGTTTATCTGGACGGAGGACTGTCAAGCAGCGTTCGAGGAGTTGAAGAGGAGGCTCACCACTGCACCAATCCTTGCGCTACCCGCAGGATCCGGTGGTTTCACAATCTACAGTGACGCCTCAGACAAAGGACTGGGTTGCGTTCTTCAACAACATGGGAAAGTGATTGCTTATGCATCTAGGCAATTACGAACTCATGAGAAGAACTATCCCACTCATGATCTGGAGCTTGCTGCAGTGATCTTTGCGTTGAAGCTTTGGAAGCATTATCTCTATGGAGAGAGAGTAGAAATATACACGGACCACAAAAGTCTGAAGTATGTTTTCACTCAGAAAGAGTTGAACATGAGGCAAAGGCGATGGCTGGAGTTAATGAAGGATTTCGACATCGACCTGCAATACCACCCGGGTAAGGCTAATGTGGTCGCTGATGCACTTAGTCGATACCCAGTGGTGATGTTCTTAACTAAGGAGAGGCACCTGTTGGAGGACATCGAGAAGCTTGAACTGGAGATTGTACTGCCTGGACGGAAGGAATTTGATGCTTATTCTGTGTTGATGAAGTTGCAAGTGAGCTCGTACCTAATGGACAAGATCAAGGAGATGCAGTTTCAAGACGAGGCACTTTGCAAGCTGAGAGATCAAGTGTTGGCAGAAACACTGGAGGGTTTCTCAATCGCCAGCGATGGAGCCCTGAAGAATGGTACGAGGCTTTGCGTACCGTCTGGCGAACTGAGGAACGAGTTGATGAAGGAAGCGCATCAGTCTCAATATTCCATACATCCTGGAGCCAATAAGATGTATCGGGATATGCGCACTATTGTCGGATGGAGTGGAATGAAGAAAGATGTCACCAGGTATGTTGCTAGATGCTTGATTTGTCAACAAGTGAAGGCTAGTAGACAGAGACCTGCAGGACTTCTACAACCACTGGACATTCCAGAATGGAAGTGGGAGCACATCACGATGGATTTCGTGTCAGGACTGCCTCGTTCCCAAGGAGGGAAGGATGCCATCTGGGTAATAGTGGACCGACTAACCAAGTCAGCTCACTTTATTCCCTTCAAAGTTGGTTTATCCACTGAGAAGTTGGCAGCATTGTACATGCGGCACATCTACCGGATTCATGGAGTACCGGTAAGCATTGTATCTGACCGAGACACTCGTTTTACCTCATATTTTTGGAAGAGCTTGCATGACAGCTTGGGGACTCAGTTGAAGTTCAGCACGGCTTATCATCCCCAGACAGATGGGCAATCTGAGAGGACTATTCAGACACTTGAAGATATGCTGCGAGCTTGTGTCTTGGAATTTGGAGGATCGTGGGAAGACCATCTGCATTTGGTAGAGTTTTCTTACAATAACAGCTACCAAGCCAGTATTGGTATGACCCCGTTCGAAGCTCTTTATGGACGTCGTTGCCGTACACCATTGGCATGGGACGACGTTGGTGAAAGAGTACTACTGGGTCCAGAGATGGTGACTGACGCAGCGGAGAAGGTGAAGATAATTAGAGACAAGCTCAGGATCGCTCAAGACAGACAAAAGCACTGGGCAGACAGCGATCGACGACCGTTGGCATTTGAAGAAGGAGATAAGGTCTTCGTGAAGATTTCTCCTACCAGAGGTACAATCAGATTTGGTAGAGCTGGGAAGCTGAGTCCCAGGTACATTGGCCCGTTCGAAGTTCTGAGTCGGATTGGAGAAGTGGCGTATAGGTTAGCTCTACCAGCTAATCTAGAAGGCGTGCACAACGTCTTCCATGTTTCACAGCTCAGAGAGTATGTACCTGATGAGAACCACGTCTTGGACCATTCAGAGTTGGAGATCGGACCGAGCCTCACTATACCAGAGAAACCAGTGGCGATCTTGGACAGAGGCGAGAAGAAGACCAGAACCTCAGTAACTCCCATTGTCCGAGTGATGTGGAGGCATGATTCCCCAGGCGAATCTACCTGGGAGCGAGAAGATGAGATGCGGGACAAGTACCTGTACTTGTTTGAGACCTGAGGTATTTTCTAACCTAACTCTTTAAATTTCGAGGACGAAATTTCTTAAGGAGGGAAGGTTGTGAAACCCATAAATTTAGTTACAGTTTTTATAAAATTTTTAGATGCTAAATATAATTTTTCTAAAAAATAATGTTAGAAGTTAATTGGGAATTATTAGTAAATGTTGGTACTATTTTCATTAAGTGTAAAATTCTTTTTCAAAATAATTACATGGATTTTTGTTTGAAAACCAGACCAAACCAGATATTGAACCCAAATTTGTACTCAAAATATTTTAAAACAAATTTTTAGAATTTTAAAATATTAATTTTATTTTCTAAAGAGGAAAAAATTTATTTATTTTTTTTCTTTGCCTTTGAAATTTGGATCAAAGCCAATTTCTATTTATTTTTAAAACAAACCAAAGCATATGGAATGGGCCCATTTGTTAAACCCACCTTTTCCTAAACTCAATAGCCCAATAAGCATTTAGCTTATATTTCATCATCAAACCCACTTAGCATATTTTTTTTTAGCCAACTTTTCTTTTGACCATTCATTCTGTAGAATGAAGGAATAACCTTCCTTTATGAGTTGGGTTCTCTGTTGTTCTTAACGGAAGAACTTTTTCTACAACGCTCGACTCACTGCCTCCCTCCACAACCGGCCGGCCATCATGGCGTGGGAGACTCTCCATCTCCCCACGGGTAACTCCCAACCCCTTCTCACCTATTTAAACCCCAATCCCTTTCATCCCTCTCCATCTCCAAAGTTTCCTCAAAATTTCTGAGTAAATCCCTAAATCTACCCCTTTTTCGGCGAACCCGAGGGCCGAGCACCCCTACCGGAGCCCGACTCCCCGATCCCGGGCCGCCCCTTCTCGGCGCACCTCCCCGGGCCGCTCGACCCGATCCGCGCCCTTTCCAGCGGCCACCGCCGTTCCCTGGCCGGCGCCCGACCCCCGGCGACCTGCTGCCTCGCCGGCGTTTGCCCGGTGACTGCCGTCGGTTCCAGTACTGACGTTGTGACCTGTTTCCGTTCTGAGCTTCATTTTCGGTTTCGATTCTTGGTACACTCTGACCCAATTAATCTCTTTTAGTCTATGATGATAATGGTCCAATCAAATTCCTCGAGAATTTGGGGTTTTGACAACGTAACGATTACGTTGCCATTTTTTTTGATTCCGAGGTTCTTCGGAAAATTATGGATGCTGTTTTGTTAGTATTTGGTTCTGTTAGTTTTGGGACTTGGGTTAAAAGATTGGCTTTGAGTTCTGTTGAAACCATGGGTGCTGGTTTGGGATTATATTAAGTTTAATATGCTGGTTTGGATTTTGGAACATAATTTTCTGTGGTATTTATATATATGGGAGTTTTGGAGTTATTTTTCAGGTTTTACGGCGCATTCCCAGTTTTTGGGTTGACCAAAAACAGAGGAGATGCTGCCGAAAATTTTGCAAAATAATAAATGATTTTAAAATGATATTCGATATTATTTTGGGCGACGACCTTAATGGTCACTGGGCCCCAACGAAATGCAAACGCACCGGTTCGACCGGACGTTGAGGCAGAGTAGTTAAAAATGAAATTTTGGACCAGATTCTGAGACTTATAATTCTCTTTTAATAATGTTTATGGAATTTATTAGTTTTGTTAATTTATAGGTTATTTTCGGACTAACCTGTTTCCTTTCTTATTTTCAATTTATTGTAATTAAATTTGTAAAGGCATAAGCCATTCATTTATTTTCTGTAAATTTTGTAATAAGTAGGAAAGGTAGATTTGAGATTTTCTGGATGTTGTGCGAGCGCGTAAAACTAGGAATATTAATTATTATTAACTATAATTTAGAAATTCATGATATTTCTCGTTTAAAGGAAAATGTATAGTTTTATATATTTAAATATCCAAGTTTTCCTAAATAAAATGATAGATACAATTTTTCCGAAAATAGACATAAATCGATGTTTCTAAATTGTAATGCACTAGTAAACGCATTTTGGTTGTGTTGGTTAAACAAGATTAAAATTGACTAGGAAACAAATAGAGATTGTAATTAGATAATTTTAGTATTGTGATTTTGAGACAAATTCCCGAAATGTAGGATTTCGAGGAAGTTCTTGATCGTCAACTTGAAGTACAAATCTCGTCCAATTGAAATTCAAGGCAAGTACGGTTGTGTTTAAGCGCAGTTTAAGTAATATTAGAAAATTTGCATGTTAAATTCACATTGTTACACGTACTCTCTCCTAGAGTAAAATATTGAATCATTGCATCGGGAATAATGGGGAGTAGCGTAGTATTCTACGACCAAAGCCCAATAGATAATGAATGTGTGAGCTTACCCCTCTTCACACGGGGTTAGGCCGGACCGTATCAATAGGATACAATTGAATCATCCTAAACCGATCATAGATACTGCATACTCAAATCACAATTGTTTTATAGTTGGAAATCATTGTTTCAAAATTATTTAATATTGCAAGTTTCTATTCATTATACAAATTGTTAATTTTCATAATTGTACTTGCTCCTTTCCTGACTGGATTTCCCACACCCAATAGGTCCTATTGATGACTCAGAGCTACTGATTAGTAGTTACTACGACCTGGAGCTGTACCCTGCTGTGCTTCCAGACGAGGTCCATGGAGATGATGATGACACTTCTGCTTAGTTGAAGTTTAGTTTATCTTTTAAAATAAATGTTATGTTAAAGTTGTGGACAAGCTTTGTAATGGACAAGTTTATATTATCGTTTAATTGAATGTTGTGGCAATTATAGTTTCAAATGTTGTTGATTTGTACCTGCATATGGGATACAGCTTACTGCCGCCGTCTCAACAACGGTGCAGGCTGGGCATGATCCGAGTCGACCCAAGAAATTGGGATCGGGTCGTGACATTCACAAAGCATTCCATAAGGATTCCTACAAATGAATCCAATTAAAGGTCTTTGTAATAAATGAATAAACAAGGTTTTAATATGAGCATGTTTAATTAAAGAGTGAGCAATGAAACATCAAACCCCATAGTCAAAAGTAATATTGCCACCCATAAACTACATTTCAAGCTACTACCATAATAAAATCTTCCATATCTTTTGTTAATGCTATTTTCTATGCAATGCTCTATCTTTAAACTCTTACATTTACAGGGTTGGCGGAATGAAAGAGTGGTGTCTACACCTGGAAGAGATAAAGACTGTATTCTGTTAGTGTTCAATTATGATCCTCCTGCTAAAAAACAGAAGGTAAATAAATCATATCCTTTCTTATTACATCTTACCTATCTGTTTGGATGAGAAGTGAATTCTTTTTACTATTAATTGGAAGATAGAACTCGCAATCATGATAGTTTGTAGGATGTAAACTAATATTCTATTTATTTGTTTCTAAACTCCTATATTACAATTGAAACTAAGTCAAAATTGAGTATGAACATAAATATTTAACTCCAATTTGGGTTAAATTCAAATTTAATAGTCTACTTCTCCCCATCTTGCAGAAGCATTCAAAAGGCAACATCATTCTAGTATAAAGAAGTGGAGATGCTGATTCACTTTGCAAATTCGAATGTAAGCATTTAGTGTCTGATTAGTTGGTCAATCAAGTCACTAGGATGATGGAGAAGGAGCTCGGGTTCAACAAGGATAGTCTTATCCATGAACTCTGTAAGGTGATCTAGCGTATGATAAAAGAAAAAAAGTTATTTCTCCATAGACTTAATTTGTAAAGTCTAAAACATCATATATGTTGCTTTTCTGTCATGAATGTTTACTTGTTCATCTCTAGCCACCAGGTGGTTGGTTTCCTTGTTGTAGGGCCGATAAAAATTGCCTATAGATTTATATCAAGTCCTTCCTCATGTTGTAGTGCTTTGAACTATAAATAACATAACATGCAGCTGATGCTAGCAATTTGCTTTCTAGCAATTTGCTTTGGACATTTGTAAATCATTCCGTTGATGCTTCTATGACAACTTCAGATACAATAACAAAGATACATCTTCTTATTAGCAATTGTTTTTTTCCTCGATAATATCTAAGAGAAGTCTTAACTTCACTATATGATGCAGGATCTAGACTATAGAAGTGATGTGACAAAAAGGAAGATGTTAAAGATTACGAAGGCAATTTCATCCATCGTTTAGAGAGCCAAACTAGACCATGTTATGTGCAAAGCATGATTGTTCATGTTTTTGATCTCACATTTCTCTTTATCAAATCAATTTATGCTTTTGATTGTTGTTTTCATAAGTCATTATAACATGCCTACTTGCCTTGTACAAACTTTTGTTTTTAATTTTATGTATGTAGGTGCACAGAAGTCAGGAAAAAAATGCACAAGTAGATTCATGGTGGGAAACATGGCAATATGTTCTATACCAAGATAAACAGAGGTACAATATACACAAAGTTGAGGTACAATATACAAATCATGTCAATTCTTCTTTCAGCTTATTAAGCAATAATTAGAATTTTCAAGCATCATGTGGCCAGGTATCACTCATCACAAACTTTATAATTAGAAGATCAAAATATAACATTAGCATTAATGGTGTATACATCTGTATGTCTTTGTTTGCTTTATGTTAACATTCTACAGTTTCAGTTAATGGTGTATAACATTAGATACTTGGATCATAGTTTTAGTTTGTTTGATTACAGTTAGGTTAAATAAGAATTGTTAGATACTTAGTTCATAGTTTGATACAATCACTGTTTGCTTACAATATTGTATTTTGTTGCTTAAAAAATGCTCTGGTCAATCAATAATTTGAATAGTTTAATATAATTTCTCAAGTTATATTATTTTACAAGTTTTTTCCAATCACTTTACTAGCATATATGAAATAAATATATCCCTATGCCCCTACGAGTAAATAATGGCTAATATATTCTAGATATTGCCTAGTTGATATGACTATTGATCTTTTCATCATATGTTCAGAGCTTTAGAACAACTGGCTACTCATGTTTCATACTAGAAGGATCTTGGTCTAAATTCTACGTTTTGAATTTCAATGGAGTGTCATATCTTCCAAAATTCATATCATAATCTACAATCTTCAACTTACAAAATGCCATAAGAATGATGTTAATGTTTTCTGGAGATTTTTATACATCAGGATTTGATGAAAAGAAAGGAACTAAATGACAATAAATCATATTTTTTAGTATAAAAACTAGCAAAATTTTCTTATGTGCTTTTATGATGTTGAGATTGATTATCAAATATAATGTGTCTCAAATATATAAGGATGAACATAAGACTTTGTTGTATATATTTTCGCCAATATTTGGATCCGAGTCTCAAATTAAATCAAACTAAAACTAACATTAGTGAAAATCAAATTAACCCAAAAACTTCTCTCTCAAATGAATCAAAGCTTATGGAAAATATTGGGGAAAAAGACAAGCATACCCACGAATAATATGAGCGACAACCGTCGGTTTTGTTGGCGATCCTGAAATTGAGCAGCAACCGTCGGTTTTGTTAGCAATCCTGAAATTGGTATATGCAAAACCATGAATAATATGTATGCCCTTAAAAAATAGATCAAACTTCACTAAATAAAAAAGGAAGAAATCCCTAAAAACAGAAAACCCTAAATAAAAAAGGTAGAAAACCCTAAAAAAATAGAAAACCCTAAATAAAAGGAGAAAAATAGGGAAAATTTAGGGGAAATCAAAAATAAAGAAGAAAAGTAAGAGAAAATGGAAGAAAAAAGTAGAGAAATACCGAAAGATAGAAGAAGAGAACTGGGAGAGAGAGAGAGAGAGTAAGAGGAAGAGAACTGGAAGAGAGAGAGAAGCAAAGAAAGAGAGAGTTACCTGGAAGATCGGAGGAGAGAGAAGCCAGAGACTCGTGAGAGCCTTTCCGAGCAGAAACTGAGATGAAAGCCAGAGATTTGAGAAGAAATAAAAAATAGGTGAAAAAGAGAGCAGCACGAGAAAGTTTTAGGAGATAGGTGCAGCCGCGGGAAATGAAAAAATAGGCGCGATATTTTTCTAGGGTTTAGGGCATTCACTGTGCGCCTTAATTTTGTAAAGTGAATTATGGCGTGCCAATGCATGCTATAAAAAGATCCATTTGTTGTATTATAAACCTTTTAACGGCACACAAGAGAATGTATGTCCTGATTTAACTATTTAGGACATGCTTTTCTTGTATGTCTTAATTTTAATGTCATAAAAAATTACTTTTCTTGTAGTGAGGCACGGTTCCAGGCTGTATGTGTCTAGTGGAGAGCTCAGGGAGCAGGTCATGTAGGAAGCTCGCAGATCTCAGTACTCTATACATCCTGGTGCCAACAAGATGTACAGGAATTTGAGAGAGCACGTCTGGTGGTATGGAATGAAGAGGGAGGTAGCTCGCTTCGTAGCTAGATGCTTGGTATGTCAACGGGTCAAGGCAGAGAGGCCCGGAGGATTATTGCAGCCATTGTCCATTCCAGAGTGGAAGTGGAAGCACATTACGATGGATTTTGTATCTGGATTACCGCGTACACTAGGAGGAAAAGACGTAATTTGGGTCATCGTGGATAGGTTGACCAAATCGGCCCACTTTTTGCCATTCAAGGTGGGTACGTCTACTGAGAGGCTTGCAGAGATGTACATGCGGCAGATTGTCAGGATTCATGGGGTTCCAGTCAGCATTATCTCAGATCGGGATAGTCGCTTTACTTTCTATTTTTGGAGGAGTCTGCAGACTAGTTTGGGCACTCATCTCAAGTTTAGTACTGCATACCACCCCAGACGGACGGACAGTCAGAGAGGACTATTCAGACGCTCGAGGACATGTTGCGGACGTACATCTTGGATTTTGGAGGTTCCTGGGAGGATAACCTATACTTGGTAGAGTTTGCTTACAACAATAGTTATCAGGCCAGCATTGAGATGTCACCTTTCGAGGCTTTGTACAGGCGTAGATGTCGTACACCATTATCTTGGGATGATGTTGGTGAGCAAGCTTTATTGGGACATGAGATGGTTGTTGACGCAGCCGAGAAGGTGAAGCTCATCAGGGACATACTTCGCGTGGAGCAGGACAGACATCGGTATTGGGCCAATAGCCACCAGAGGCCGTTAGAGTTTGAGGTACAGATTAGAGATATGATTAGAAGTAGGCTATTATTTGTTTTGTTTGTTTGATCATGTTTGATTATTTAGTAACATGAGAACTTGTTTGTATGTAGGTTGGAGATATGGTTTTTCTGCGGATATCTTCGACTCATGGTACCATACATTTTGGTGGAGGTGGAAAGCTTAGCCCACACTTCATCGGACCTTTCGTGATCAGTAGAAGAGTTGGTGACATGGCATACATGCTAGACTTGCCACCTGCACTAGTGGGTGTCTATAACGTATTCCATGTATCACAGTTGAGACGGTACGTGGCTGACCCTAGCCATGTACTTGACCATTCGGGGATTGAGGTGGGACCTACTCTCAGTTATCCGGAGCAGCTAGTGGAGATTCTGGATCGCCGAGAGAAGGTACTGAGAAACCAGGTGATACCCTTGGTTTGCTTCGCATGGAGGCATCATTCTCTAGGAGAGTCTACCTGGGAGCGGGAGGATGAGATGCGCGAGCGATACCCTTATCTTTTTGGACTTGAAGTATGATTATCTATCCTTCTCATCAGTTAGTTTTGCCTTTTAATTTCGAGGATGAAATTATTTTAAGGAGGGTAGATTTGTCACTACCGCATTTTAGCTTGAGGGTATTTTGGTCATTTGTGAATTTTTGAAACTTATTTAATTTATTTAATTGGTGATTGTGATTTTGACTTTGACTAGTTGAGACTTTGTAGACTAACCTAGGTGTTGACCCTAGCTATGGTGACTTGGTTAGCATGGTGAGACCCTAGTCTAACTTAAGTCAATCTAGGTTAGTCATTTAGAAATCAAGATTTCGATAGGAGAATAGGGATAGGTTCAATGACTTGACTTATGAATTGATTCATGACTAGTGCAATAAGACCCATAGCCCATAGACTAAACCCTAACCCTAGTTTTCCACTACATGGCCGGCCACTAGGGCTCCCCCTTAACTATAAGTAATCTCTTAATTTGTTCTTGCCTCTTTTGTATTGAAAGAGCACATAGAGAAAATAAAGGTTTGTCCATTCTTCCCCAATCCATAGATTATTCATTTTAAATCCTTTTCTACTCTAGTTTCTTGTATTAGAGCCTAATACTCTCCTATTTTCTGTTTGTGGAGATTAATCCCAGCTTTGGGTCAATTTGGAGCATTTGGCTAGCAAGGAGGAACCTCCCCATTTGAAGCTTTTTCTTGCTATTTGCACCTATAGGTAAAACTCCTCAAATTGTTCTAATATTCTATTTTTTTGCATTTAGAGCTAGATCTAGGTGTCCCTTAGCTGTCCCTAATGTTTGGATTGAAATTGTGTCTATTTGGTGTCTGTATCGGACATGTGTCATAGTGTATAGGAAGGTGTTTGATAGAATGCCACTTAGGAATTTATTTTTGATTTTTGTAAAACTAATTACATGGATGCATAGATCTATATGTGTAATTTAATATTTATGAAGACTGAATTGTTATTGTGTCAGTTTTCGTGTCCTATTTTGTGTTGGACACGCTGGACGGGGGCTCGGCTAAGTGTCCTGCTACCCGTGTCTAATATCTCCCTGGACACAGCACTTCGTGACACAAAAATTTGTGTGTAGTGACACGAGATGACTGACAGATAGCTATTTAATTTTGTGGGATATCATGGAGTGGTTTGGGAGTATTTTGACCCGCACAGATTCGTGCTGTCACTACACAGTCGGCCATAGGGCTGCTGATACTGTATTCGTGTCTCACCTAGACACGTCTTAGACACGAATCAGGGTTCTAGACACGTAGACCTATCCTAGCCGAACCCCTAGACACGAGCACGTATCCTATTTTATGTCGTGTCGTGTCCACGAGTGATGTGCACGCATGCACGACGCTGTCGAGTGCACAGTTTCATGTATCTGTGTTTATTTGTGATTGGACACGAAGACACCCCACAAAACGTGCACATATGTGTCCTCAATTACCAACCTATTGAATTGATTATTAGCTATAATTTCTAATTCAAATTTGTCATTTCCCTATGTTTTCTGATACTTGACTGATTTCTTGTTCCTGAGATTTAATGTTAGTATTGATCTATTTTGATCGATTATTGGGGTGTTTTGTTCACTCATATTCATCTGGGAATTAGCTTATATGCTAGGGATTTATATTGGCATAGGATTTCAGTTTAATTTGCATTAGGCTTTGAACTTGCTTGAACTGATACACTGTTCAAAATCTGGGAAACCTGAGATTATTCACTGATTTCAGTCCTATAAACACATACACTGTTTTCTAACAATGACTCATATGTTACACACATTCAAAACTGAATCTGAGAACCTAGACACTCATTCACTGATAACCTGATAACTGAATACACATTCCACTGATTCACTGTCATTTACACTTTCCTATCACACATTTCATATCTAATCAAACTGTCATGTTATTTTGGTTCCTATGAATACTGTTTTCTTGAGACACTATTCCTATAATGTTATTCACACACACACAAACATATTCCTGTCACATTACACACCCTTATTCACTCACACACACGTACTATTTTGGAACCTGGAACCTATGTATCTAATACCCACATGTATATGCTATATAGTACACACACACACAGAGGTACACTGATACACTATTGTATGTACTGAAATCTGAGTGAACCTGAGAATCTATGAGTTTGACACTACAACACCCTAGTAGCTAACTGTCATGACACTCACATTGACACATTGACACACATTATATTACATACACACACACACACACACACATAGAGGAACACCTAGCTACTGCCATATATACACACACAATATTGACACTACACCCTTACACTATTAGCTCACACAACACTACATTCATGCATCACACACAAACCTATCTACTGTCACTTTACTGTTACACAACACCCTAACCTCTAGACTGTCATATTGCCACACACACACATATATGGTACACCAACACTCACACATACACATGTACCTATCTCTCTATATGTAATATATGCAAATGGCCTATATGTGATATAAATAAGTTGCCTATATTAATTTAGTATATAGATAGATATAAATAATGTATATAATATGTGGCATATAGACTATATGGCCTATAGGCTACATATATGGCACTTAGCCTATGTAATCCCTAGGTGATAGCCTATGTGTATGGCATGAATGCACATATGGATTAGTGTAGATAGACTAATGTGACTTATATTGATGTGTGCTTGCTAGGATAGTCTTGGTTAGGCCTAGTAAGACTTGTTGGGCTAGGTTTGACCTAGTTGACCTAGTTTGAGTAGAATAGTTTGACTAGAGTTGACCAAGGGTTGACTTTAGCCTAGATTGACCCCAAACATCATGTAGATGCATTGTAGTAGTCTATTTTATTCTTTTAGACATGTAGTGACTTGTACTGTTCTATAGGAGACAGACACCACTCCTCGGACAGTATATTCTCGTCAGATATTCAGGATACCAGGCGAGTACATTCTCTGATCATTTTATATCCTATTTAGGATTATATTCCTGCTTTAGAATACTTTACTTAATGCTGACACGTTGGTAACACGGATTAGTACTATATGGATTCCTTCATGAGATGTTATCCCTCTCGGGAGTATCAGATACTCATGTCTCGTGTGTTTTACTTACATCATGTATCTCATGCTTCTATTATCGTGAATCTTCATGTATCAGCTTGTGATTCCTGTACTCTCATGAATCATAGAGCCTTCACGAATCTATTCATGAATCACTCTTGAATCACCCTTTATGTGCCAGTAGTATAGTCATGAATCTTAACGTAACTTGACTGGATCCTTGTGTATTGATTGGGGATGGGGGAGTAGAAACTAAACATGTGAATAATTCTAAAGTAGTATAGTCATGAATCACCTCTTTAGTATAGTCATGAATCATCCTCCAACTGTTCACATGTTCATCTTGTACTCTGAATCACTAGCACTGATTAGTTCTCTTATATATTGTAAATATTTACTTACAGTCTCTCTTTTACATTATGTTATTCTTCAGTTTCATGTATCTTACTCTCTAGCATGTTTATATTTTCTAACCTGTTATGATTTGTTGAGATGTATTATGCTCGCTCCTGTCCCGACTGGACCTGTTGAAAATATTATAGAAGATGAGGACGAGGCCTACTGTCCCACATATTACGGGACTACCCTAGAGGACTGCTGTGACCTGGACCAGCAGCAGGACCCCTTAGCAGAGGATGACACACCCTTAGCCTAGGATGTCTTTTCATTATATTATTCTATGGATTACTGTATATTGAGATTGAGATGTTATCTGGATTTATGATATCTTAGACACTTAGACTTCTATTTGGTTATATCTCTGTGGATTCATTTCATTTCATATCTATCTATCTTATCATTCTGCCTTAGATGTGATTAAGTCTGTATTCTGCTATGTCACCTCCATTCGGAGTGTATATACTGTATATGTACCTTATATATTGTTAGATGATTGACCTAGGACAGCGTTCTACCGCCGACACTACGGCATAGGCTGGATGTACCCACTTCTTGTGCCCTTACTCTCTAGGGTACGGGTCGTGACACCGGCACCCACCTTTGTGCGGCTGAGGTAGTAGATTGCCTGTTCATGGCCGCCTTCATTTTTGTGAGGTAAGAGGGCGCCAAGAGAATGGTTCATAGCGCGAACATATAGTAAGAAAGGCTTCCCCATTATTGGAGCTACCAATACGGGAGGGCTTGTAAGATATGCCTTGATGTCGTCGAACGCACTTTGACATTGTTCAGTCCAGACGAAAGATACGCCTTTCTTCATGAGCTGAGTAAATGGTTGACACCTTCCAGAGAGGTTCAAAATGAATCGTCTGATGTAGGCTAGCCTTCCTTGTAGTCCGCATAGCTCTTTGAGGTTTCTTGGAGGATGCATATCGAGGATAGCCTTTACTTTATCCGGGTCCAGATGTATACCCTTTGAAGTGATGACGAAACCAAGGAACTTTCCGCTGGAGACTCCAAGAAAAGACTTGGTTGGATTCATCTTGAGTTGGTGTGCACATATTAGTTCGAACACCGTTCTCAAGTCTTGGAGGTGGTTGTCCTTGAGATGACTTTTAACTGCGATATCGTCTTCGTAGCACTCCACTATTTTGCGCAAATGATACCAAAAAATTGTGTTCATGGCTCGCTGGTATGTCGTCCCTGCATTTTTTAATCCGAAGGGCATCACCGTATATCAGTATACCTCCAACGGTGTTCAAAAAGATGTGTGCTTCTTATCGTCGGAGAACATCTTGATCTGGTTGTAGCCTGAGAACCCATCCATGAAGGACATTCGTTCGAAGCCGCAAGTATTGTCGATCATTACGTCGGTAATCGGTAGAGGGAACTCATCCTTCGGGCATGCAGAGTTCAAATTACGGTAATTAATACAGACTCGAACTTTACCGTTCTTTTTCATGACTGGAACGATGTTGGCAACCCAGTCAGGGTGTTGTTCTTTGCGAATGAATCCACTGGCAATGAGCTTCTTGACTTTATTTTCTATGGCCTCCATGACATCTGGTCAGAATTATCTTTATTGCTGCTTCACTGGCTTAGATTTAGACAAAATATTCAGGCAGTGCATGGAGACTTTAGGATCCAGGCCTGGCATGTCTTCATAGCTCTATGGAAAGACATCGATGTATTCTCTTATAAGCTGTATAAGAGATTGGCTTTCTTCGTCAGATAGACTTTTGCTGAGATTGGTTTAAAAGATGATTCATCTCCTAAATTGACTTGGATGACTTCATCTTCGGTAGGTGGTTCATATTGTTCGAAGCACAGCTCCCACCTAGTGTCCATCTTTTGAGCCCATTGTTTGAGCTCGATCGATTGGACATCGTCCACAATTTGGTCAACGGAAACCATATTGACGGACAGAGTTGCTTTGAACATGTCACCAATACTGGAGTCTGAGTCCCAGAGGGAGGAGTTAGAAGAATGAGAACAACGATCTGCTTCATCATCTGATCTTTCGAGAGTTGTTGGAGGAGTGACATAGCCTGAACCAACACCGTTTCGTTGATAGTAGTTCTCAGGTTTGCCGGGAGGAGCAAAGTATCGTATTGGCAGTCATTGTCCCCGGCCGTAATTTAGGCCCTGGTCGCTTTTGATGTCATATCCCATGTTCTGGATGATATTCTTGGCCTGCCAACTATATCAAAAAAGTTGCATTTTTCCAGAGTCGTAGTCAACTTCCGTGTTGTGCTTGGGAAAAGTAGAGTCTGGAACGAACTTTCTCTCGCCAATTATACAACCGAAGATGATTAGTTCTTCATCCTTCTTTCTGGCTGGAACGATGAAGTAGTGGATATCTTTTGGGTAAACTTTTTCTCGCAGGTGAGGCATCGTGATCGACATGTAGAGGTGTGGTCCTATGCCGTGCTCTAGGGCATATATCGTATCTATGTAGTGGTTTACAGATTGATAGACATCGGAGTAATTCAAAGATAAACCATTACTAAAGAAATACGTAAGTTCTTCTTCAGGGATAATATCATCCGCTGAGTGTACATTATTATGATTATTGATATACTCATTGAGAAGATCATCATTTGGAAGAGGAGCCATGGTCTTGGCCGAGTTCACAACGTAGGGTAATTCTTCAGGATTGGGAGGACAGGCATCAGTAGGTTCCCCCCGGGGTGTCTTGCTGAGAGTGATGGTCAATGGTTTGACCTTGTCAGGGTTCTTCTTTTTTACCCAGATTGTGAGAGGCTTCGGAGTACTTTTTGGAGTAGTACGTCCTTTGACTCGGATGATCAGGGGACCATCATGGGAGGATGAGCTTGCTTCAGTTTCATTGTCAGCTTTGTTGTTGTCATCCTTGGGGGACTGGGATTGGTAAAGTACCGAATCTCCATAGTAAGCTTCGATACCCTTAAAAGGATCGACATCGACAAATTTCGTCTTCACGACACCGTCGCTGTTAACGTACTTGAAGCACTGGTGAAGTGTGGAAGGAATAATCATGTTCTCGTGTATCCATAGACGTCCCAACAAGATGTTATAGGATACATTGGCATCGATCACATAGGAAGAAACCTCTGTTCGAAGATCACCGATTTGGCACTTGAGACGGATCTTGTCCAGCGGGTGGCTTCGACCAGCATTGAAAGCCATGATAGTTGTATTGGGTGCAGATAGCTTGTGCAGAGGGATTTCAAGAATTTGAAGCAAACTTCTAGGAATGATGCTGAGGGAGGATCCTGGATCGATATGCATGCGGTCCACCTTGATCGCCCCGATATACCTTGTATAGTATGGGGGTCTATCATGACGATTGTTTTTGAGTAACATGTCCTCTTATGAAAAGGTGATGTTGGGCACCACTTCCATAGTACTGTGGCAGTGCGGACATGAGACAGGGTCTTCAGCGGGGGCTTTGACTTCGGCGAGGTAAGAGTCAGCATGTAGTAATGCCTCACTTAAGGCCTTCTGTATTTCTTTGGAGAGTCACAATAGATCGAACAAAGACAACCTGGCTGGTGTATTGGCTAGCTGTGCCAGAATGTCAAAGTTGTAGGTTCGATCCATGCCTTCGGGAGCTGGAGCCTTCAGAGACTTGTCAAACCGCATCTCCTTCTGCTTGGCTTTATCCGTAGTAGAAGGCTTAGACGGGCCGGCTTCTGAGCTTGTGGGGGCAGCAGGAGGTTGAGGAGGTACTGCTTCTTCTTGGCGGGGTCGTATGTCCGAAGATAAGTCTTCCTCGATCACGACTCGCCAGATAGAACCTCGTAGATGGGAGAGGATACCATATGGCATGACTTGTACTTCTTACCCTTCTTATTTTGGGAGGTACCACCCCTTGTGTCACTTCTTGCACAAGGTCCGGATGGACCCACATGATCTCACCACGTTCAGTTGTGAGTGGCACCAAGGTTGAATTGCGAGCTGGCGGTAGATTGACGACTTCCATTATTTCCTTGGGAATCGGGACCACGTCGTCTGGGACTTCTGTAGGAGGAAAGTAAAGTAACTAAAACAAGAGAAGAATGATGGCAATGAAGACTGTAAAATAAATCTAGCTGAACTAAGGTAACATAATAAGTCCAGGTAGTAAATGTAAACAAGTGCAAAACCCAAGTAAATCCAGACAACATGAATCTGATACCAGGTGATTCCAGTACACTATGAGTCCAGTATAAGATGATTCCAGTCATAGTGATCAATGATTCCAGGGTGAGTCCAGCCTATACTCTAACAGTGTATTTTAAAATACCGAGATCGACATGTAAACGGCTGTAGGTAATACGGCACATCACACACCTGGCCGGGTGTGAGATGGCTATCATTCCAGTAGATTCCAGTAGATTCTAGTTGGGAGATTCCAGATTGGGGTATGTCTACATGCCTTACTTAAGTATTTCCCTTCCCAGCAAGTACAACTGAATCCAGAATACGACACAAGAATCGAGACGAGTCCAGCCAAAATATGATGATTCCAGAAATAGATTCCGGAATAATTCCAGTGATTCCAGTAATAGAGGTCAGATAAGTGTGGTATATGTGTCGCATACATGAATCCAGATATATCCATACGTGTTGTAACAGAGAATCACATAAAACTAACTATAACTGAAGTACAGTAATTGACAATTAAATGAGAGAACTATTAGAGAATGTACTCGCCTGCTATCTGAATATCCAAGATGAAAGTACTATCCGAGGAGTGGTGTCTGGCTCCTATTAGAACAGCACAAGTCACAATAAGTCTAAAATAAGGAAATAGACTGCTACAATGCATCTACATGAAGTTTGGGGTCAATCTAGGCTAAAGTCAACATTCGGTCAACTCTAGTCAACTAGACTAGTCAAACTGGGTTAACTAGGTCAAACCTAAACCAAACAAGTCTATACTAGTCTAACTAGTCTATTCTATGCCTAATCAAGACTAAACAAGTCTAACTAAACTCTCACTAGGCAAACAGACACACCATAGGCTAAGAGCCCTAGGCTATAGGCTATATCATGCCTAAGCCAAACCACAAACACATATACACATAACAATATATATATATATCTAATATATTGTAGTACACTCATAACATATAGGCTACCTATATGTACATCCCATATATATATATATATATATATATATGTATCACTATTCACATATTCATATACATAGATATATATAGGAAAGCTATTTATATAGGCACATACATATATATATATATATATATATATATATATATAGAGAGAGAGAGAGAGAGAGAGAGAGAGAGAGAGAAAGAGAGGTAAAAGAGTAAGTGAGTATGTGTGTGTTTGGCATGTGTGTGAAAGAATATGTGTTAATGTTCTAAAATTTAGTGATAGGTGGGTGTATGTGACATGGGATACATGATGTCAAAGGATGTATGAATGCATGTGTGTAAAAGGTTATAGGTTAACTCAGTTTATAGAAATACATACATACCTACTTACCTTGTATACATGCATACATACATATCATGTATATTACATTTACATGATACATACATGTATACTTGTATTATATTATACTTACATTCATGCATATTAGATACTTGTATTTATATTAACATATTGCAAACATTCTTTTCATTCATGCATCTATGCATTACCTACATGTTTTATACATATGCATACATTGTATATTCATATCATTTCATACATTAACATAGAGACATACAGACATGCACACATCATATATTTCAGACCTTGCATTACCTTACATATCATGTTATATATTATCATTCATTCCTTTCATATATTACATTATCTTGCATGCTTGCATTCATATATTACATTCTATATTACCTATATACATGTATTTCCTCCATTCATTCATGCTTGCATCATATACTCTACATTACCATACATGTTATCATTATATATTGCATTACAATATTTATACATTATGCATTCATATCTCTCATTACATATATATCTTGCATTCATATCTAGCATTCATTATATACTTTCATGCATACATTGTATATCATTCTTTCATTCATGCATTGCTTATATGCATTATATTAATTGCATTCCTACATGTTTGCATTCAACCATATATATACATTAATGTAAAGAGGATATATATCATATATATATCATTTCATTCATCTAACATATCATGCATTACATACTCTATATTCATTTAATATCCATACTACATAGGCTCATAGGTTACATAAAATGCATATATCGTATAGTCACTCTTCTACTTAAAACCAATACTCTACCAATTGGGCATTTACTAAATTCTAGGATTAAATTATGTCGTAGCCCTTTGTGTTAGCTTTCCGAAACTTTAAACGGATCGCATTTTCGTGTCCGGAAGCTCCCGAAATCGCAAAAATACCGAAACACGTTCGTCTTTCGTACAGCTGACACTCAAATAATTCTACAGAAAGTTGTAGAAGGAATTTGGCTTATTAAAATATATATATATTTGGAAAGCAAACTTCGATACGGTTCTTTTAAAAAAAAAGGGAGACAAATCGGAGTTCTAAGCTAAAAGTTATGACATTTCTAAGTTGCTTTGGTTAATAAAATTGTGGATGAAAATTATGACGGATTTGACAAAAGAACACATATAGGCCAAGATACTTGGATACAAACATAGGTATCCAAATGAAACTCATTCTAACCATCCTAACTAAGATCAATCCACTCTCTAACTATTATAAAACTAAATTTAAATATCTAGTTAAACTATTATCATACATACATACACATGGGGTATCCTAATTTGGGATCTATCAAGTAGGACACAAGACACGTATCTAAAATCCTCAAGAGAGCTCCAAATGGCCTTAAATTTGAATCTAAATAGGACACATGCATGAGGATGGATCCTACGGATTCAAAACTAATTTATATCCAAAGGAAATCGATTTAGAGAATGGGTTTTACCTATTAGGAGTGGAATCCCAATGAAATCCTTTAGGACACGGCTCCGATACGAAGATCCCTCAAAGTGGACACTCCTCCTTGCACTCCTCTTCCAATCCTTGGTAGCACCCTTCCCTTGGAGAATGGGAATGATTGAGAAAAGGTTTGGTGAAGGAATGATTTGATTTGGAGATCAAATCAATGGGAAGGCTCTCTAAAATTGGGGAAGAGCAAAAAGAAAATAAAAGAGGCAAGATTGTAATGAATGAAATGAATCATTCTCTCCTAAAGGTGGCTGCCATAAAGAGTCTATTAGGGCTAATGTGAAATGTCCTAATTGCCCCTCTCTAGTCTCATATGGTTAAGTCTAGACTAGGTTCAAGTTTGGGGTCAAAATGATCTAGTTTTGAGTCTTTAACTTAACCATTCTAACATGATAAAAAATAGTTTAATTAACTAACTTAATGTTGGGTCTTGTGAGCCATGCTTAACTTAATATTGGGTCCCATCTAGAGTTCAAGCTACCCGGGTCACAATACAAGTCGGAACGAGACGAAACTCAAACCTGACTAAACAAATCCAATAAAAACAATATTAAAAATATAAAATTTTCCTAAAATATTAAAATATGAAAAATAATCAAAATCATAATACATCAATTTAAATATTATTAAAGTAATCTAAAATTTACCAATTAATCAAAATCCTAAATAATTCAAAAGTCACAAAATGACCAAAATACCTTTAGCCTAAAAAGTTGTAAATAGTCATTCTAATCACATGGTTAGGTCCCCATGGTTAGTCTCTAAGCTTAGAAAAACTAGGGATTAACTAGTTAACCATCAAAATCACAATTCAACATTTTAAATAGTTTTAAATTGATTAAAAAATTACCAAAAATCACAACATGAGTTAAATCTTATTATCGATTAATCAAAATTATAAAAGTTCAAAATTACCCTAATTTTAGAAAAGTGGGTGTTACAAGTCTACCCTCCTTAGAAGAATTTCGTCCTCGAAATTAAGATGGTCGTACTTCTTCTAGAGTCTCGTCCCCAACAATCATGGTCTCAGAACTTACCTAAATCATACATATAAAAAGGATGGCATACAGGGTCATGGCATATGGTGGTAGTGAGAGTCTCATCTAGGTATACTTGTCATGCTAACCAAAAGGGTCATAGGGTATCAAACATACAAGCAAGTGATGCATCAAATATTCTAAAAAAAGAATACTAAGGTTAGGTCAAAACTCACCTCCAGCTAGGTCTGAGAACTAGAACTCCCTCCTGGAAGCAGGGCCCTGGTTGGGGCAGGTATATCAGGACAGTGCTGCATATAGTGTGCAGCTGACCCACAGAATAGGCACAATCCTAGTCTCTTTCTACAGAAGTTCCACTTGTGTCCAGACTTCTTACAGTAGGTACAAATAGGCTCTGGCTCAGCTGGCATCTGCTGGACAGGAGACTGGGCTAGGTATGATGATATAGGCTGGATATAAGGGTACTCCTCAAGCTCTGGGTAGGACTGGGTACTGCTCCTCGTCCTCTTGGAGCTAGGCTCTCTTCCTGGAGAGTCCCGCAGACGTAGTAACCTCTGGTATTACTCCCTCATGGCCTCATCATGAACTCTCTGTGACTCCAACATCCTTTCTTGGAAATATCCAAACACCTGGGCTGCGTCAAGTAATAAATCTCCGGGTAGTACAGTATGGGGTACCATCTCAAGGGGTGGGGAAAGGCTCTCGGTCTCAGGCAAATCTGCAGCTCTCTTCTGAACGACAGGAGACGAAGGAAGACTCTCTGGCGAGGCTACCACCATCTCCTCAATGGCAGGAGGTGCCACCACCCCCTGGTCAGATAGAGGGATCACTACCTCCTGAACAATAGGAGGTGGAAGCACACTCTCAGTAGCTACAGCTGCTCTCAGGCGACGGGCTCGGGTCATGGGTACCATACTGAACGAAAAAGAGTAAATCAATCATCAAGGCTGCAAGGCAATCTATCATTCCATATGAAAACTGATAAATATAAACAAAGGAGAACCAGCTACAAGAGTCACTATTTTAAAGCCAGGCTATACTATCATCCCTAAGATGAGGCCTAATCACAAGTCATCAAATCATCATACTAAGAAAGAACTACATCAATTTATAATAACAGAAGGGTATGATAGAGATGATATGTTTAAAAGCCTCCTCAAGATACAGTCTGATAATCATATGCGTCTGTCCAAAATCATGTTACTCATAGTCCTCGCCATGCCAGTAAACAAGGCTGCGATAAACGATAGATTCCATAACTGGGGCATGCACCTCTATAATCATGTCGTCTGGAATTCTCGCTATGCCGACTAGTATAGCTGCGAGAAATTCTAAATCTCTTAACCAAGATACGTACATCCGAAGTCAGGTCTCTATGTTTCCGCCACGCCAGCTAATATGGCTGCGATAAACTACAAGTTCCATAATCAAGTAGACGTTTTACCATCCCTGTTATTCCCGTCAACATATTGTTATCAAAAAATATCGTAACTCAGGCCATAAAATTTATCTCGATAGGAAAATCAAAATCAATAACGATCCAACAAAATCTAATTCAATAATCAAGGAGTGAGAGCAACAAATAAGGGAAATAATTTCAATTTGAAGTTTAAATAAGATTCTCAAGGGTCGTCCCAGGAATCTCTCAAGGAATCCTAACTGTGATTGAGTACCTTCAAAATATCCTAATCCTACTGCAGGCTGTAGTGATACTCTAGTTCGAATACCACTACATAAACTCGACCTGTATAGGCTACCACTAAAAATGTGTCATGACCCGCACCCTAGAGTAAGGGCACGAGACGTGGGTACGTCCAGCCTACGCCGCAGTGTCGGCGGTAGAACGTTGTCCTAGGTCACAACATCTAACAATTTAAGATAATAAACAGTTATACTCCCCGAATGGGGATGACATAACAGAATATATCTCAATCACATCTAAGGTAGAACAGAATAAAGATAGAATGATATAAAAGATGCAAGATCCAAATCCACAGGAAATACAATAGAGAGAAAGCTAAGTGTCTAGATAAATTCTACTAACATCCAGAAATAATACAGATCCAAATATATAACTCAAACTCCAGTACTATGAAATAAGATAAAGAAATCTATAGAGCAACAGTCTCTACAGCTAAGGGATCCGATTGGAAGTCCGGATCGCAAGTGTCCTCTAAGGCTGTCCCATAGAAAGTATCTAGGCAGGCCTCCTCCTCATCCTCTGTAAAATTTTCAACATGTCCAATCAGGACGGAAACGAGTACATCTCATCAAGAAAATCCAAGTAATGACAGAGAACTATAAAGCAGTTATAAGCAGTTTTATTGATGAATATGACAGTTTATATTTAGGTGATAGTATAGAGAAGCAGTAAGATACAAGGAAAGCAAAGTAACTAAAACAAGAGAAGAATGATGGCAATGAAGACTGTAAAATAAATCTAGCTGAACTAAGGTAACATAATAAGTCCAGGTAGTAAATGTAAACAAGTGCAAAACCCAAGTAAATCCAGACAACATGAATCTGATACCAGGTGATTCCAGTACAAGATGAGTCTAGTATAAGATAATTCCAGTCATAGTGATCAATGATTCCAGGATGAGTCCAGCCTATACTCTAACAGTGTGTTTTAAAATACCGAGATCGACATATAAACGACTGTAGATAATATGGCACATCACACACCTGGTCGGGTGTGAGATGGCTATCATTGCAGTAGATTCCAGTTGGAAGATCCCAGATTGGGGTATGTCTACATGTCTTACTTAAGTATTTCTCCTTCCAGCAAGTACAAGTGAATCCAGAATACGATACGAGAATCGAAATGAGTCCAGCCAAAGTATGATAATTCCAGAAATAGATTCCAGAATGATTCCAGTGATTCCAATAATAGAGGCCAGATAAGTATGTTATGTGTGTCGCATACATGAATCCAGATATATCTATACGTGTTGTAACAGAGAATCACATAAAACTAACTATAATTGAAGTACAGTAATTGACAATTAAATGAGAGAACTATCAGAGAATGTACTCGCCTACTATCTGAATGTCCAAGATGAAAGTACTGTCCGAGGAGTGGTGTCTGGCTCCTATTAGAACATCACAAGTCACAACAAGTCTAAAATAAGGAAATAGACTGCTACAATGTATCTACATGAAGTTTAGGGTCAATCTAGGCTAAAGTCAACCTTTGGTCAACTCTAGTCAACTAGACTAGTCAAACTAGGTTAACTAGGTCAAACCTAAACCAAACCAGTCTATACTAGTCTAACTAGTCTATTCTATGCCTAATCAAGACTAAACAAGTCTAACTAAACTCTCACTAGGCAAACAGACACACCATAGGCTAAGAGCCCTAGGCTATAGGCTATATCATGCCTAAGACAAACCACAAACACATATACACATAACAATATATATATCTAATATATTGTAGTACACTCATAACATATAGGTTACCTATATGTGCATCCCATATATATATATATGCATCACTATTCACATATTCATATACATAGATATATATATATAGGAAAGCTATATATATAGGCATATACATATATATATATATATATAGAGAGAAAGAGAGGTAAAAGAGTAAGTGAGTATGTGTGTGTTTGGCGTGTGTGTGAAAGGATACGTGTTAATATTCTAAAATTTAGTGATAGGTAGGTGTATGTGACATGGGATACATGATGTCAAAGGGTGTATGAATGCATGTGTGTAAAAGGTTATAGGTTAAATCAGTTTATAGAAATACATACATACCTACTTACCTTGTATACATGCATACATACATATCATGTATATTGCATTTACATGATACATACATGTATACTTGTATTATATTATACTTACATTCATGCATATTAGATACTTGTATTTATATTAACATATTGCAAACATTCATTTCATTCATGCATCTATGCATTACCTACATGTTTTATACATATGCATACATTGTATATTCATATCATTTCATATATTAACATAGAGACATACATACAAACATGCACACATCATATATTTCATACCTTGCATTAACTTACATATCATGTTATATATTATCAACCATTCCTTTCATATATTACATTATCTTGCATGCTTGCATTCATATATTACATTCTATATTACCTATATACATATATTTCCTCCATTCATTCATGCTTGCATCATATACTCTACATTACCATACATGTTATCATTATATATTGTATTACAATATTTATACATTATGCATTCATATCTATCATTACATATATATCTTGCATTCATATCTAGCATTCATTATATACTTTCATGCATATATTGTATATCATTCTTTCATTCATGCATTGCTTATAAGCATTATATTAATTGCATTCCTACATACTTGCATTCAACCATATATATATATATTAATGTAAAGAGAATATATCATATATATCATTTTATTCATCTAACATATCATGCATTACATACTCTATATTCATTTAATATCCATACTATATAGGCTCATAGGTTATACAAAATGCATATATCGTATAGTCACTCTTCTACTTAAAATCAATACTGTACCAATTGGGCATTTACTAAATTCTAGGATTAAATTAAGTCGTAGCCCTTTGTGTTAGCTTTCCAAAACTTTAAACGGATCGCATTTTCGTGTCCGGAAGCTCCCGAAATCGCAAAAATACCGAAATACGTTCGTCTTTCGTACAGCTGACACTCAAATAATTCTACAGAAAGTTGCAGAAAGAATTTGGCTTATTAAAATATATATTTGGAAAACTAACTTCGATACGGTTCTTTTAAGAAAACAGGAGATAAATCGTAGTTCTAAGCTAAAAGTTATGACATTTCTAAGTTGCTTTGGTTAATAAAAACGTGGATAAAAATTATGACAGATTTGACAAAAGAACACATATAGGCCAAGATACTTGGATACAAACATAGATATCCAAATGAAACTCATTATAACCATCCTAACTAAGATCAATCCACTCTTTAACCATTATAAAAATGAATTTAAATATCTATTTAAACTATTATCATACATACATACACATGGGGTGTCCTAATTTGGGATCTATCAAGTAGGACACAAGACACATATCTAAAATCCTCAAGAGAGCTCCAAATGGCCTCAAATTTGAATCTAAATGGGACACATGCATGAGGATGGATCCTACGGATTCAAAACTAATTTATATGCAAAGGAAATCAATTTAGAGGATGGGTTTTACCTATTGGGAGTGGAATCCCAATAAAATTCTTTAGGACACGGCTCTGATATGAAGATCCCTCAAAGTGGACACTCCTCCTTGCACTCCTTTTCCAATCCTTGGTAGCACCCTACCCTTGGAGAATGGGAATGATTGAGGAAAGGTTTGGTGAAGGAATGATTTGATTTGGAGATCAAATCAATGGGAAGGCTCTCTAAACTTGGGGAAGAGCAAAAGGAAAATAAAAGAGGCAAGATTGTAATGAATAAAATGAATCATTCTCTTCTAAAGGTGGCTACCATAAAGAGTCCATTAGGGCTAATGGGAAATGTTCTAATTGCCCCTCTCTAGTCTCATATGGTTAAGTCTAGACTAGGTTCAAGTTTGGGGTCAAAATGATCTAGTTTTGAGTCTCTAACTTAACCATTCTAACATGATAAAAATTAGTTTAATTAACTAACTTAATGTTGGGTCTTGTGAGCCATGCTTAACTTAATATTGGGTCCCATCTAGAGTTCAAGCTACCCGGGTCACAATACAAGTCGGAACGAGACGAAACTCAAACCCAACTAAACAAATCTAATAAAAACAATATTAAAAATATAAAATTTTCCCAAAATATTAAAATATAAAAAATGATCAAAATTATAATACATCAATTTAAATATTATTAAAATAATCTAAAATTCACCAATTAATCAAAATTCTAAATAATTCAAAAGTTACAAAATGACCAAAATATCCTTAGCCTAAAAAGTTGTAAATAGTCATTCTAATCACATGGTTAGGTCCCCATGGTTAGTCTCTAAGCTTAGCAAAACTAGGGATTAACTAGTTAACCATCAAAATCATAATTCAACATTTTAAATAGTTTTAAATTGATTAAAAAATTACCAAAAATTACAACATGAGTTAAATCTTATTATTGATTAATTAAAATTATAAAAGTTCAAAATTACCCTCATTTTAGAAAAGTGGGTGTTACAGGAAATAGTACAACTGGTGCTGATATTGTCTGTCTCTGAGTGGGCAAGTCCTTCGTCTTCAGGTAGAGGAGGTAGATAGTCATCATCAGACTCGAAGAGATCGTCGTCCTCGGGAAGGCTACCCCTAGTGTGGGGGTCATCCGCTTCAGACCCTGAGGGGATACTACCTCCAGCTTTGGATTCTTCGTCTTCTGTATAGAATCTCGCCTTTGACCGGGTGCCCATATAGACTCCTTCAGATGTGACAACCTGTTGGCCATCTGTTGGTAGACTTTGCCTTTTTCTTCTCGCAGAACTGAGAGAGAAAGTCGGGTTCTTGGTCCACCATCTTTGATTGGGGCTTTTTTAAGGAGGCCCCCATGAAGCCATGTTGGATGAGACACATAGCGGCTTTTCATTGTCACAGAAATGCAGCCGTCGAAACACAAACTTTTCTGAGGTACTCTTGTTACTTTGGAGAAACAACAGTTGATAACAATACTGGTGCACCAATGTGCACTATGGATTGTTATCTCCTCCCTCACTTTACGCTTATGATTTATCATGTCGTACAAGTCAGTGGAAGGGAGTTTTGCCTTACAACCCATGTTACATGCATCGCCAAGCTTTGCATGCGGGTTCGTAAGGAGAGTTGGCGCATCCAGACTTAGTTCACGTGTAGGGGCAACCCCCACACCTAAGTTCTGTGATGTCCTTGAAGACAGCCTCGTGCTATACGCGTTAGAGCCTGCCTTTTTGCTGTGGGCGCATAGGCCTTGGAGACTGGCCTTGGGCGCATGCTTTCTGACAGCATGTCTGAGTCTCCTTGATGTGGGTGCATAGTATGGATCCAGTGAGCCCTTTGGGCATATAGCCTTGGGCACATGACCTTGGATGCCCAGTCTGTTGAAGACAGAAGCATCCTGGTTGGGGTTATGCGCCCAAGCATCCCCTTGGGCGCATGGCTCTGGGCGCATGCTTGGTAGAGCAGCGCTGCTTTCTCCCAGTTTTGCCTCTTTCGTTTGTGAGCCTCGCTGGGTTCATCCAAAGTATCGCATATCCCGATTCTTGGCATCGTAGTATTTTCCTTTGCTAAGTCTCGAGTGTCTAACACTCTGTTGTTGGTTGCTCAGGAAAGAACTCGCTGGGCTAGTAAAGCCCGGAACGGTGTGAGCCTTTTCCATTTGAGGAACTTCTGTAGCAGAGTCATGCACCTATGTGACAGAGTCCTCCAGTTGCATATCTGCTATGACACTAGCAGGATATGCACAGCGAGCCTTCGGAAACCAAGTCTTGCGAGACTTATTTGGCTTCACTGATTTTGAGGGAGTAGAGCCATCCCTCGAAAGCATCTCTTCGAATGCCTGCTGATCGAATTTTATGATCAACATCTTCTGAGTGCTCCCCACTTTGTCGGTATCGGATTGCACCCCCACTTTCTCGTCAGAGAAAAAGGTAGTCTCAAAGAGAGTCGCCATTTTTGTGGACACACACAAAAAGAAGAAGAAACACTGTCTTATCTTTATTAGCCCAAGCCCCCACAAATCGAGTACGCTGAGAGATCCTGCACTGAGGATCCCCGAGTACAAAATAGAATTCTGGAGAATGGGACGATGGAGATCGAGCAACAGTTGCTCCTTTACTCCATTAACACTCCGATTACAAAAATGGAAGAAAACCTAAGAAAATTGCTAACTCTCGGTTTACTGGCAAGAAGTGCAACAATTTGGCTCATGAAAATGTTCTCCGTTCTGTGTTTTGAAGAGGAATGAGACCCCTTTTTGTAGTCGTTCTTGAGCTAGAATGATGTTATGCGCCCACATAAGGAAACATGTTGGTTTTTATGTTGGCATATAGTCCTGCTTTGGACGCATAGGATGGGCGCATACAGGCTGCAAGATCGTAGGTTGGCCGTGGTGTTGATGTGGCCGCACACTTCGGTGCACTGTTTGCCATAAAATATAAAAGAACAGAACAATTATCGGAGGACTGGACTTTTACTTCACAATACAAACTCGCTTGTACAAAGAAAGCCTAGGAACGAAAACCTAGGTATAGCAATCTAAGTACAATTGTTTATTTTAGATTCTGGGAGGTGACGGTAGAGGCTCGGGAAAGCGACGGCAGCTCTGCCTTACTCCTTGGACGATCGGGTGCAGCCTTGGCTCTATAGAAGAACTGCTTGGCGTTGATGAAGAAATACTCTCTTTTCAGGCTCTGTATATTCTCTCTCTGGCTCTCTGGCTCTCTATGTATATGTCTTCTCCGTATATCTCTCTGTCTCTGTGTATGTCTGTGTTTACAAGGAAATGGCACCTTGCTATTTATAAGAGTGGGGGGCCTCATTAGGGTTTGTAATGATTGCCCATTCTTAAAAGTCGACGGCTAAGGATCACTGGATCTGGGCCGTTCATCTTGAATATACGAGATTTGAGCAATAAATGTGATTGCATCAAATCTTTTGTAGGTAATTAATGATGATTGACATAAATCCTCCTAATTTGTCGTGCCAACCTCGGATTTCTCGACGCGTGTCATTAATTTGCTTGATTGCAAATGATCTAATTTGATCCCAAAATTTTATTGGGATTTGTTGAGGGATTTCGATCAATTTGATGCCACGTGCCCCGCTATCATGCCACGTGTCTTAACCGCGAGCCACTGCAGAAATCTGAGCCACAGGAAGGTTGCTCCTCATTGAGCCGTATAAGGCTGGCCACGTGTCAAGGCTGCTTGAGAGTGGTCCCCTTCTTCGTGAACCGTATGAAGATAGTCTTTATGAGCCGCATGGGGCAGCCTTCGCTTGAACCGCATGGGGATAGTCTTCGTGAGCCGCATGGGACTAGTCTTCGTGAGCCGCATGGGGATAGTCTTCGTGAGCCGCATGGGGATAGCCTTCGTGAGACGTATGGGGCTAGTCTTCGTGAGCCGCATGGGGCTGCTTTGGCCTGAGCCACATGGGGTGGTCTCTACTTGAGCTGCATGCGACTGTCCATATGTCAAGGCTGCATGACAATTTCTGGATCTCGGGGGATCGTGTCAGAGATTTTCTTCATTTTCTAGGAGTCCGTCATTATGAGGGAGTCATAATGGTATCTTTGTGTCAGAACCGTGCCCTTGTCATAGCTGTCAGCCGTCAAGGCATTTAATGTAGTAAAGGACAAACGGAAGAGCTGTTTGTAGGCCACGTGGCTCCTCTCTGAGCCGCATAGAACTTTTTTGAGCCGCATAGACGCTTGAGCCGTAGGGATACTTGAGCCGCATGAACTCTCTGAGCCGCATGGGACTCTCTGGCCGCATAGATCTTTCTTTATTATTTTTCATGCTTCTACAAGACCCCCTTCAAAGTTTTCAATTTACAAAATTGAAATACTTTGAATAAGAAGCATGGCCATGTATAAATTCTCCTAGCCGCATATGATGTCCTGGCCGCATGGATGTCTCGGTCGTATGGCCGCCTTAGCCGCATTGGCCAACCAGCCGCATAGGCTGTTTGGCCGCATGTGCTTCTTGCCCCGTCATCCTGCCACGTGTACAAATCTTTTGCATTAATTGCTGTTGATTTGCTGTCAGTTTTAAGGCCGCTTTTTGGGGCAGGATTCCAAGAGTTTGGCCTTTATTTCAGTCGACTCGTCTCGATAACCGAAGAGTCAGTTTTTTCAGGCTGTTCGTGGATCGAGGCGCCTACCTATAAATATAAGCGTGGAATGCTTTATTTTGTCCTTTACCTGTACTGCTTGTTATGTTTGTGGTGTTATAGTGGTGTTTGCCCCGCATGGGGGACTTGTTTGTGGACCTGTTACCCTTGGAATACCTTGGTTTTAGGCACGAATAACAAGTTTGATTGGGGATACCTAGAACAGTTCCACGGTAAGGTGATCATGGACGTTCCGGGTATCGGGCGAAAGAATGCAAAGGAGCAGCTGGGCTCCCGCGATATGATGAAAAATGATGGGCCTGTACTAAGAAACTTAGCAAAGGATATTTGTGGGTCTATTATCCTTGGCGTACCCTGGCTTAGGATACGGATAATAGGATGAAAGGGAACCAACATACTTACTCAGAGGTAATGAGGACATGGCAAGTATGGGGGTTTTGCCGTGGAGTCTTTCTACTCAGAGGTAATGAGGACATGGTAGGAGTGGACTCAACGGAGGATATTTGTGGGCCTATTATCCTTGGCATATCCTGGTTCAGGATACGGATAATAGGATAAAAGAGAACCAACATACTTACTCAGAGGTAATGAGAACATGGCAAGTATGGGGGTTTACCATGGATTCTTCCTACTCAGAGGTGATGAGGACATGGTAGGTGTGGACTCAAGGATATTTGTGGGCCTATTATCCTTGGCGTATCCTGGTTCAGGATACGGATAATAGGATGAAAGGGAACCAACATACTTACTCAGAGGTAATGGAGACATGGTAAGTACGAAGGTTTCACCGTGGAGTCTTCCTACTCAGAGGTAATGAGGACATGGCAGGAGTGGACTCAGCGGAGAATATTTGTGGACCTATTATTCTTGGCGTACTCCAGTTGTGGGTACGGATAATAAGTCGAAAGGGAATCATCATACTTACTCAGAGGTAATGAGGACATGGCAAGCATGAAGGTTTCTTAGACGGAGCCTTCCCACTCAGAGGTAATGAGGACATGGCAGGAGTGGGCTCAATGAAGGAGGGTACATAAAACGACTCAGAGGTAATGAGGACATGGAAGTTCTAAGTAAAGGGGTGATTTGTTTTTGGCGAAAGTGAAACGACTCAGAGGTAATGAGGACATGGCCGTTTTGGAAATTTGTGGATCTATTATCCTTTTGTGCACTGGAAGTGCGGGTAGTGGATCATGAGGGAGGATCTCTCCCAGGAAGAAAGTTCAGAGGTATGGTTATACATGACTTACTATCTGAAAGAGTGACCGAAATGTGAGTTCAGAGGCACCTGCGGGTACATGACTCGATAATCTGGGAGATTATGAGTTCAGCGGTACCAGCGGGTACATAACTCGATAATCTGGAATGTTATGAAAGTGAGTTCAGCGGCACCAGCGGGTACATAACTCGATAATTTGGAATGTTGCAAAAGTGAGTTCAGCGGCACCAACGGGTACATAACTCGATGATCTGGAATATTGTTGTACGAGTTCAGCAGTACCGGCGGGTACATAACTCGATGATCTAGAGGATGTCGTTTAGACGTAATATTTCTTCAGGAACTTGCCGTTGACGGGCAACATGAGCAAGTCTCCATTTTGTTTTGTGAAGCGGTAAGCACCGTTGGAGAATACAGCCTCGATGATAAATGGACCTTCCCATTTTGGCTGGAACTTGCCGGCGGTCTTGTGAGTCATGACCATCGGCCTCTGGACTGCCAGAACGAGATTGCCCACTTGGAATGTTCTGATTTTGACCATCTTGTTAAAGGCTCCGGAGATGTGTGCTTGGTATAGCTCGATCCGTTGCTGAACTAGGAGGCGCTTTTCATCTAAGGCCTCCAACACTTGTAGCCGGTGACGGTAGTTATCATCCATCGTCAATTGATAAGTGAGCGTGACACGGAGCGAGGGTATTTGAGTCTCCAATGGGAGAACTGCCTCACTCCTGTACACCAGGAAGAATGGTGTGTTCCATGTGGCTGTTCGGACTGTGGTACGGTACGCACATAAGCATTCACCAAGCTTCTCGTTCCAGTCACGTTTGTTGGACGATACGAACTTCTTGAGTAACTTGATGATAGATTTGTTGAATGCTTCTGCTAGCCCATTCGCTGCTGGATTGTATGGCATTGAAGCAATATTCTGGATGCGATGCTTGTCGCAGAATCGATAGAAGATGTGGCTTGCAAACTGCGGACCATTATCGTGGATGATCCTTCGGGGCAGTCCAAAGCGATAGATGACGTGATGCTTAAGGAAGCTGATCACGTTTGAAGTTTTGACTTCTGCAAGCGGAACAACTTTCGCCCATTTGGAAAAGTAATCTGTGACGGCAAGTATGAAGAGGTGTCCTCAGGAGGAAGGTGGAGTAATCGGACCGATGATATCCATTCCCCATGCTTCGAACGGCCAGGACGCCACTGTTGGATGTAGAAATTTGGATGGTTGGTGGATGAAGTCCGCGTGGACTTGGCAGGCTTTGCACTTTCTTGCGTAGTCTATCGCATCTGCTACCATCGTGGGCCAGTAGTAGCCCATTCGGCGAAGACGGTCTTGTAATTTTGGGCCAGGCTGATGGGCCCCGCAGACACCGTCATGAGCTTCTCGTACGGCTTCTTTGGCTTCTACGTTTGACAGACATCGAAGCAATAATCCATCGTAGGATCGTCGATACAGCATTTTTATCTCTGTATTGTAGAAAAATCTGAGAGAACGCCTTCGGATAGAGGTGGCCTCTTTTGGGTTCTCGGGCAGGATGTCGTAGACTACGAAGTCAATGAATGGTTGTCTCCAGTCTGGGACTTCGTCGATCGTCTGAACGGAATAACTCGCCACGAATTGGACGTTGTTTTTGGGACAGACCAGTTCGTGGCCTATCACATCTACCGACTGATGAGTATGATTTGGCACTGCTAGGGAAGCGTCCAGGCATGCTAAGGCATCGACTTCGATATTTCGGAGTCTGGGAACATGTTCGATGAAGAACCCCTCGAAAGACGAGATGATGTTGATCTCTATTTGGTGATAGGGGATCATGTCTTCGTGGCGGACTTCGTACGAGCCCCGGATCTGATTGACGATTAACTGAGAATCGCCGTATGCTTCAAGATATTCTACCCCCAGCTCTCTTACAAGTTGGAGGCCGATGACCAAAGCGTTATACTCGGCCACATTATTAGAGCAGGGTTCCGTGAGGGAGTAAGCACGATTGATCACCAATCCGGAAGGAGAAACCAGTACCACCCCCGACTCCGACGACGATGTTGCCTTTAGGTCCGGTTCTCGAAGCACCGTCGAAGAACATTCGCCATATATCATCGTGAGAGGTTTTATGCGAGTCGGGGACCTCATCTGGGATTTCTTTATATATTCTGGACGACTCCGAGCCCGGGTGGGCTGCCAAAAAGTCTGCCAGGGCTTGACCTTTAACAGCCTTTTGTGGGACGAAGATTATATGATAGGGGGACAGCAATATTACCCATGTAGCGAGGCGAGAGCTGAGTGCCCCTGGTTTAGTCATGAAGACCCTGAGAGGGTTGACTCGTGAGATCACATGTATGGTTTGTCCCGTGACATAGTGCCGCGTCTTCTGAATGGCGAAGACCAGGGCGAGGCATTCCTTTTCTACGACGGTATATCGGTGCTCTGGCCCAATCATCATTCGACTGAGGTAAAATATGGCTTGTTCATGACCTGCATCATTGTTTTGTGCTAGCAAGGCGCCGAGGGAATGCTCCATTGCTCGTACATAGAGCAGGAATAGTTTTCCAGCGACCGGGACCACCAGGACTGGAGGGTTCGACAAATATTCTTTGATGATGTCGAAGGCCCGCTAACATTCTTCATTCCATACGAATGAGACGCCTTTCTTCATGAGATGGGTGAATGGTTGACATCGCCCGGAGAGGTTAGAAATGAACCTCCTGACGTAAGCTAGCCTCCCTTGAAGGCCTATGAGTTCGCGAAGATTTCTCGGGGGACCCATCTCCATAATTGCCTTGTCTTCTCAGGGTCTAATGAATACCCTGGGCGGTGATGATGAAAACCAAGAACTTCCTGCTGGATACGCCCAGGAAGGACTTCGTAGGGTTCATTTTCAAATTGTGCGCTCGTATTAGGTCGAATACCGTCCTCAGATCCTGCAGATGGTCTCCCTTACAGCGACTCTTGACGGCAATGTCATCAACATAGCACTCCACCGTCTTGCGTAAGTGGTCTCTGAAGATGATACTCATGGCTCTTTGATATGTGGCGCCAGTATTCTTTAAACTGAAAGGCATGACTATGTAGCAGTATGTGCCAATCGGTGTTCGGAATGATGTATGCTTTTCGTCGTCAGGAGACATCTTGATTTGGTTGTACCCCGAGAAACCATCCATGAATGACATGCGTTCGAAGCCGCATGTGTTGTCGATCATGATGTCGGTGATATGGAGAGGGAATTCATCTTTGGGACATGCCTCGTTCAGATTGCGGAAGTCGATGCAGATTCAAATCTTCCCATTCTTCTTAAGGACTGGTACTATGTTGGCGATCCAGTCTGGATGCTGTTCCTCACGAATGAAGCCGCTGGCTATTAGTTTGTTGACTTTGGCCTCGATCACATCTATGATGCCTGGGCGGGAAGCGTCACTGTTGTTGTTTGACCGGCTTTGCATCTGGCCGAATGTTGAGTTTGTGAAGAGCGATATCGGGATTTAACCCAGGCATGTCATCATAGCTCCAACGAACACATCAATATATTCTTTGACAAGTTCCAGTAGCGACTCTCGCTCTTCGTCTGTTAGGCTTTTACTGACGAAGATTGGTTTTGGAGAAGATTCGCTGTCGAGGTCGACCTGTATAACCTCATCTTCAGTAGGAGGTTCTCTCTGTTCGAACCGCTTTTCCCATTGTGCATCCAACTGTTGGGCCCACGGTTCTAACTCAAGAATTTCAGGGATGTCTTCATCTTCTTCATAAGCGTCGGAGAATGCCATGTTGACTGACAGGACTTGTCTGAATACGTCTTCGATGCTGGTATCTGAGTTAGAAGTTGGTGACCCGGTTGAATGTGACTGCCAGTCACATTCTTCATCTAAACTTTCAGGGGTCATTATGGGCGTAACATACCCTAATCCACATCGGATCTTGCTGTAGTAGTCCCGTGGTTTGCCAGCCGGGACTGGTGGCTTCAAAGGTAATCGTCGTCCAGTGCCGTAGTTCAAGCTTGGCGTAGTCTCCAGATCATACCCCTGTTTTTGTATGAGATATTTGGATTGGGGGCTATAAAGATACAGAGGCAGTCTCCCGGCATCTGAGTCAAGGTCGAATTCTTCTATGGTGAAGGGTTGCGGATCGTCCTTCCGGGCGAAGATGATTGGATGGTCCCCTCCCTCGATTATACGGTAAGCGCCTTCCACTGGAGTAAGCTGGTTTGCGGTGTACACATTTGTCACCTGTGTGTGTAGGTGAGTGCCTATACCGTGTTCCATAGCATACATTGTATAAAGCTTATTAAGCTCGAGGTAGTTCAAAGATAGCCCTTTATTGATGAAGTAAGGTATCTTTTCTATCGGGATTACATCATCTACGGAGGGAACATCAGTGTGGGCAGCCACATACTTGGCTAGCTCCGGTTCCTCTTTGGCTACCCCCTACATAAATGAAGATTGAGAGGATGACCTGGGCAGCTTGATCGTCTGGGGTTCAGCTGGTGGAGCAGAGCGTGGAGTTGTTGGCAGACTAGCGACCCCCAGTTTGGTACTCGATGCTGGGCGGGGAGTGGTTGGTTCGCTAGAGGTCCCCGTCCTTGTATCGGGGTGACGATACTTCTTGGGAAGGCGTATCGTCATTGGCTTGTCGGAGGGATTGAGCTTCTCCGTTTGTGGCTGGCCGACTCTCAGCAGCCTGATTGTCAGTGGCTCCGTCGTGGGTCTTGGCACTTGACCGGACCTTGGCAGCCGGATTATCATTTGCTCTTCTTGTGCCGAGAGGCTGATTGCGTCCTTACGTAGAGTGGCGGTAAGGGGTATGGTCTTGCCAGGTTTGCGAGCTTGGAGGTGGATCGTCAGAGGTTCTTCTGATCCTGTGGCTGTCTCTGTACGAGCTTGTACATCTTCTTCACCAAGGTGCCTCTTCGATTTTTCGTACAGGCAAGAGTCTGAGTAGTAGGATTCGACCCCTTTGAAGGGATCAATGTCGACAAACTTTGTCTTCACAAAGCCGTATTTATCGATATACTTGAAGCACTAGTACAGCGTGGAAGGTACGATCATATAATCGTGTATCCAAGGGCGCTCCAAGAGGATGTTGTAAGAAGTGTCTGCGTCTATGACGTAACAGGTGACTTCCGACTGGAGATCGCAAATTTGACACTTTAGACGAATCTTTCCAATTGGGTAGCTCATGCCCTAATTGAAACCGCTGATGGCGGTGCTTGTAGGCGTCAGGCGATGTATAGGGATGCGGAGATGATGTAACAGACCCTTCGGAATAATGTTTATGGAAGAGCCAGGATCAATGTGCATCCGATCCACCTTTACGTCGCCGATGTATCCAGTGTAGTATAACGGGCGATCGTGCAGGTTGGTTTTGATGAGCATGTCCTATAGGGTGAAGACAATGTTGGGCATCGCTCCCGTACAAGCGCTGTCTTGGAGATCCGCAGGCGGGTTCTCTCCCGTGAGGTTGACCTGAGCCAGGTACGCGTCGGCATTTTGGAGTGCATCGCTCAAAGCCGCACGAACATCCTTTGAGAGTCTCAGAAGCTCGTATAATGACAACTTGGCCGGTGTGTTGGCCAATTGTGTCAAGATGTCGAAGTTGTAGGGCCTCTCCAGCCCCTGTGGTGCCTCTTTTCGGAGGGATTTATCAAAACGAGTCTCCTTCGACCTAGGCTTGTCGGTCGTCGGAGGCTGAGAAGGTCCCGTAGCATCAGTTGTAGCGGGCTGATGATCTTCAGCCGAGTTATCAGCCACGGGTTGGGATTGTGCCCCAGACCGAGTGACGACGGCTGTAGCTTCTTCGATATCTGCCGAGATTGTGCGGCAGGACCTGACTTTTCCACTCTTCTTCTTGCGAATGGGAGATGGTGTGGGCTGCGTCACTTCTGATACCAAGTCTGGATGGACCTACATGACCTCCCCTCGTGATGTGGTAAGGGGCACTAGGCCGACAGCCTGATCTCGGGGAGGTGGAAGATTAGCAAGCTCCATTGTCGCCAGAGGGATGGGGACCACACCGTTTTGAGTTTCCGTTGGAGGGAAGCTGCCAAATTGTACTGACACCATATTGGCTGCCACAGTTGCCTCTTCGAAATCGATGGCTAGAGCATTCGAACCGATGAGATTTTGGATGTACCATTTTAATTGGTAGCAGTCGTGTGTAGCATGGTGGACGTAGCGGTAGTAATGACAGTACTTTGGGTTCTCCATTTCTGCCGATCGAGGTTCCCGTCTTGGTGGACGGAGCTGAATTATGTCTCCTTGTATGAGCATGTCCAAGATAGGCTTGACGTGGCCGTCTTCGAAGGAGTAGGTCATTTGTGGCCATTGCTTGTCTGCCGGTTTTGACTCAGGTTTCTGGGCTGTGTCGGCCACCATAGCCTGCTTGCCTCTGCTGTCCCGATTGTTGGAGGGGCTACCCCCTTTGTCGTTGTTGGTATTGGGATGCTTGCCCTTGTTCTCTCTATCCGTGATGTGCAATCCCAATTGTCGAGCCTTCTTCAACCGTTTTTTTGGTGCTTGTAGCACTGATGATAAATGTCTTCCAGTCCTTGAATTGACTTTCGCCTATCCAGAGACTGATTGTTGGGAGCAATCTCTTTTGGCAAATTTCAATCAAGGAGGAATTCGGATTTCTAGACGACAACTTCATTGCGGTTTGGCGAAACCGCTCAATATAGTTCCTTGTCAGCTCTTTCTCCCCTTGGATGACGTCCATGAGGGTGGACATTGTGATGTCCTGCCCTACTTCGTAGAATCTCTCCAAGAATATATGCTTGAAGCCGGCGAAGGAGTGGATACAGTTGTCCGGCAGGTTGTGATACCAGTCGAAGGCGACTCCTTCCAATGCTCCAATGAATAATCGTATAAGGATGGCATCATCATGGGGCAGGTGGTCGGTGGTGACCTTGAAGTAAGTGATGTACCGACTTGCGGAGGTCTTGCCATCATAAGGATTGATATTGAACGGCTTATATCTTGGTGGGAAGGGGACATCCCTCCATGCTGCGGGGTATGGTTGCCGTATTCTGAGGTCCTGAGAGGTTTCTCGAGCGTGAACATGGCTCGAAGCTCCTAGACCTCTCTTTTCGCTTCTCGGGCCTCATCCACAGTGGTAGGGGCCGTTACTTCAGGAGGGTTGTTGCCCGGATTCAGTGCCGCTGAATTCGAGTTCGCATTGACCGCGGGACCCGCGCTTGTTTGGCCAGGCGTCCCTCCTTGCAGAGTTGGAAGGGCCGCTTTGATCTCGTCTACAGACTTGACCAAGACATGCAGTATGGCCTCCAGAGTGTCAATACGTTGGCGATCACAGGAACCACCTCGGCTGCTGTCCGTCATAAATACCGTCTTTACATGAGGAGAGATGGATGGGACGGTGGAGGAAGCGCCCTCCGAATCATACCCCTGTAGTGAGAAGTCATCGGGATATGTAGGAATGTCTTCTTCTGATTCGGACTCAGAAGGAACAGTACCCCCAGTTTCCGAGTTCGTCTCGTCTTGGGAGTTGTGGACTTCCTCGGGGACGTCGGGGTTTGCTGCATCTGATGGAAGAGTTGTTTCTCCCGGCTCGTCTTCTTGGAACATCGAATTGTCGTGGAGGTTGGAAGGAGTGCTACCCCCAGTCCCAGTAACCCCCAGTGGTGTGGACGACGAATCTCCCACTGTGGCAGATTTTGTCTTAGAACGGGTACCTTAGAAAACTCTGGTGGTGGGCACCCGCTTAGACGATAGTCTTTTAGTCATAGTGGTTGAAATCTTTGGGCTGAGAACATTTGTCTTCTTCCCTCTCCTATCGGCGGGGACTTTATGAGCAGAGTTGCAGGAGACGACGGGAAATGCTTCATCCTCTGAACATGGTTGTTGCAGTCTTTGGAAGACGGACTGCCGGTCTTCTCATATCATCGCGTTATTGCAACAGCAGTTGACGATGACTTGGGTGCAGTGCCTTTCGTGGGAGGACTCTTTGCACCCCGATGCACCTTCTCTTTCCTTGCGTTTGTGGAGGATGGCCTCACGCAAGTCAGATGGGTCCGGATCGACCATGTTTGCTCCCTGGGTTTTGGGAGAATTTTGGGAACCTCTATGTCCGTTTGCCGCCGGGGGCTGGACTCGAGTGGTTCTGTACAACTTCCCATCAGAGGCCCGTATAACGGTATATGGGACGCTCGGATGGTCAGAGATCGGATCAGCGGACCTAGCTTACCAAGCTCGTACTGCCCTAGACTTCTTCACTCTAGTGCGTGAGGGCACATAGTAGGAAGAGTCTAAGGGGTACTGGAGAGAGTCAGACATGTCTTCTTGGGAGCACAAGAGATCAGGACCATAAGAGAGGCGGTCGAAGACAGAGCCGCGTGGAGCAGACGACATGCGGCTGGCATCAATAGTCTCCATGCGGCTGACAGTCGTAGCCGCATGGGCTTTCTTCATGCGGCTGAAAGTCTCAGCCGCATAGGTCTTCTCCATGCGGCTGGAAATCCTGGCCGTATGAGTATTGTGCCTTTGGCTAGCAGTCTCAGCCGCATAGTCATCAGTCATGCGGCTGGCAATCTTGGCCGCATGAGTCTTCGTCTTGCGGCTAGTGCCCTTGTTTGATTTCTTCCTGGAGCACATAGGATCGCTCTTTGTCCCTGCAAGTCCAGCATCGTAGTGATTTCCTCTGCCGGACTTGGGGACAGCAGAGTCCTCTATAACTCAAAGTGGGGCCGCATGAGAGTCGCCTTCGCCGTCTTGGGTAGCAGAGAGTACTTCGTCCAGAGCTTGGGAAGGAGCAAATAATTTTGGCCTCCACTTGCTGCGAGCTTTCTTTGTGCGGGTTCGCTTCTGGACTGGGCTAGCGCTTCCCTCGGAGAGCATTTCTTCAAACGCCTGTTGGTCGAAGCGGACGACCATCTTCTGTTGCGTGGAGCCAAGTTTGGCTACATCCGATTGTGTCACCAACTCCTCAGCCGTAGAGAAGTTTGTCCCCAGCAGAGTCGCCATCGTATTTGCCATGAAATATAAAAGAACAGAATAATTATCGGAGGACTGGACTTTTACTTCACAATACAAACTCGCTTGTACAAAAAAAGCCTAGGAACGAAAACCTAGGTACAGCAATCTAAGTACAATTGTTTATTTTAGATTCTGGGGGATGACGGTAGAGGCTCGAGAAAGCGACGGCACCTCTGCCTTACTCCTTGGACGATCGGGTGCAGCCTTGGCTCTGTAGAAGAACTGCTTGGCGTTGATGAAGAAATGCTCTATTTTCAGGCTCTATATATTCTCTCTCTGGCTCTCTATGTATATGTCTTCTCCGTATATCTCTCTGTCTCTGTGTATGTCTGTGTTTACAAGAGAATGGCACCTTACTATTTATAAGAGTGGGGAGCCTCATTAGGGTTTGTAATTATTGCCCATTCTTAAAAGTCGGCGGCTAAGGATCACTGGATCTGGGCCGTTCATCTTGAATATACGAGATTTGAGCAATAAATGTGATTGCATCAAATCTTTTGTAGGTAATTAATGATGATTGACATAAATTCTCCTGATTTGTCATGCCAACCTCGAATTTCTCGACACGTGTCATTAATTTGCTTGATTGCAAATGATCTGATTTGATCCCAATATTTTATTAGGATTTAGTGAGGGATTTTGATCAATTTGATGTCACGTGCCCCACTATCATGCCACGTGTCTTAACCGAGAGCCACTGTAGAAATCTGAGCCGCAGGAAGGTTGCTCCTCATTGAGCCGCATAAGGCTGGCCACGTGTCAAGGCTGCTTGAGAGTGGTCCCCTTCTTTGTGAACCGTATAAAGATAGTCTTCGTGAGCCGCATGGGGCAGCCTTCGCTTGAACCGCATGGGGATAGTCTTCGTGAGCCGCATGGGACTAGTCTTTGTGAGCCGCATGGGGATAGTGTTTTCCATAAAGAAATTCTCTTTATTTGTTGTGTTTCTGGAAAAATTACAACTGTGGGAATCCAATCTAGAAGACGATCGCTTTATCCCTTGGACTATACGAAGAAGAAAAGCTCTCAAAATTTTGACAGTAGATATCAGTGTATCTGTACAATGAATAAGAAAAAGAACTCTATTTATAGAGTCGAAAATAAAACTGAAAAGATAACTGACTTCACAGCCTGTGCTTAGTTGAAAAATCACGCATGATTTAACATACGCAAGGTTGTGAGCAGTTACTGGACGTGGCCTGTAACTGTTGGACACATGGCGATCATGTATGAGTCGTATGCAAGTTACAGGACACGCAGACGAGAGATCAGTGGCATGGCTGCCACGTACTCCAATTTGATGAAATCTACGCAGACTTGTTGAAGACGAAATCCACGCAAACTCGGTGTAGAAAGCTTCAAAATCCACGCAAACTTGGGGCAAGAAACTTCAGGATCAATGCAGACTCGAGGCAAAAAGCTTCAAAATCCACGCAGACTTGAGGAAGAAAACTTTCGAATCCACGCAAACTTGAGGTGAAGAACTCAAAGATACACGCAGACTTGAGATAGGACTGCCAGCTGTCTTGATTTGGCGTGTCTTGACTGACACAAAATCTCTGACAGTGATTGCTTTGTCAGTTGCATTAAATGACAAGAAACCCTTTTTGGTACGCCAACTCGATGAAGGCTGAGTCTTGCTGAAGAAGATTTCGAAAGTCACGCAATAGACGGCGGTGATCTCTCGAGTTCTGTGCATACGTGGCATACGAAGAGACATTCTTCGACTGTCGTGCAGTCAGTCATAATGACTCTCTGACAAATGATGAGCTGTCTCCCAGCGTGATTTGTAAAATATTGTCTGGATCAACTGAGCGTGACTTTTGACTCTGTCTTGATCAACTCAGCGTGACTGTCATTTTTAAAGGTCTACAAAACCCCCTTCAAAGTTTTCAAAAAATGATAAATTATTTCGAAATACTTTGAAATAGAGATGATAAAATGGAATCAGTCACGCTGAGATGACTTCAAATTTTTTTGGAAGTCGAAAAGACTTTGAAGTTCTTTAAATATCATGATGACTCTTCATTTTTTGAGACTGATTGCATCCAATTTATGGTAGAATATGAACCGCCGGCGAACTCTGTTATATAAGCAGGGAGAAGATTCATTTTTAATCTTCATCTTACGTCAACATAACACCAAAGGAGAAAGCTGAGGAAGAAGCACGCAAGTTGGACTTTTGTTCCCATGGTGATCCCATTTTTGAGGGTAAAGAACCGGAGCCACGGGTTTTCGAGTTCAAAGACAATCCCATGCATTTAGCCAAGAATTTCCTGAGCTATTTTGGTCTGGATGGCTCGTCTTCTTCTGATGGACGCAGCCTTGTAGAGCAGCGTGAAATGTTGAAGGCTCTGTTACACCGCATGGGGGTTAAGAGCGTAGAAGAACTGGGCACTAAGCTCAGCCGTTCTGGGAAATAGAGCGTGTCTTTCATGCTCTTATTGCACTCTTTTTGTTTTGTCTTTTGTAAGGCCATCAGTGCCTGTCTTGAAGAATGTAGTACAACTTTTGCATTGAACAGCATACATTTAACGAAGAATATTAAGTGGCACTCTTTGAATATTTCCAATGTTGCGTTGTCTTCCAAAGCACACGTGTCATCCATTCCATGGTTTACGAACGCTATTTACGCAGATCTTTTCCAAGAATAGACTCGTACTTTGTCCTTTAAATAGGCAGATGAGTTTCAAAGATACTCATTTCTCATTCTTCTTCTTCTTCTCTGAGAACGAAATTTTTGAGAGATTTTATTCTCAAACAGGAAAGCAATGCCTTCTAATGTTCGATTTCTGCATACTGTATCAAACATGAGTTGGCCAATCTTTAGCACCAAACTTGAAGGTAAGTCCAGTATAGTACGCGTACTTTTTTTTGCTGTTGAAGATAGGCTTTCTGTTTCTGATGAACAGTGCACGCTTGACCAGCCAGTGCGTGTCAAATGACATTTCTGTTGATTAATTCTCTTTTTCTTTGCTATTTTCTGCAGAAGCTCGACTAAAGATTTTCTTCAGAACTGGCATTGGTGATGTGGATGCTGTGGAGATATCCTGCTGACACCTACATCAGGGAGCTTATACGCCTTTGACGCGTACATCAGACAACTCAGAACTCTTCGTGGGATAGAAGGGTCTTCCTCAGATGGTAGGAAGAGCCTTTATACACGAGAGTTGGATGGTGGAGTCAACTCTACCCCGAGAAATCGGGTAGTAGAGTTCCTTTCACGACAGAACTAGGAATTGTATCCCAAGGTTTGGATACATTCCTGTCTCCTCTGAAAGGCCGCTCCCAATCCACCAATTGTATTGGCAGCACCACGACTTCGGGCTGCCATACTCTGTAGTTCTTCTCTCGTCTGAGAGAGAAGACCAGAGTTTGATTCCTGCTGATCTGGTCGTGACTGGGACCCAGACAGTCAGGAACTGCCACCAACAACGAACCTGACGGAGAAGGTCCGACGGAGAAGATCCAAAGAAGAAGATAAATCTCTATTAGGTTATTGTTGTGGTGTAGAATGAAAATCCAAGATTTGTAATAGATTTTCATTATGATTTGTAAGAAAGTCTAAGAAAATGTAATAGACTTTTTGTGGTAAAATGAGAATGGAAATGATAATTCTTCTATGCTCAAAAATTTGTATTTGTGGATGAATTGTGGACATGATAGATAATGAAATCTTCTTTTCTGTTTTAGAGTATATGATATTATCAGAGGTATTATGGACGTGATAATATGTAGGAACTCAAAAGAAAATAGATTGATTTCTATGCAGAGGTCAAAAAGAATGACAAATGAGTAAGTAGATTTGGAATTGATTCAGAGGTTATGAAAACGTGATCAATAATGAATCCCTACTTAATAATTTGATAGAAGATTATGAACGGACGAACCGTTAGATAAAATGAACGGATGAACCGTCAGATGAACGGATGAACCGTCAAGATGAACGGGCGAACCGACTGATGAATGTGAGAAATGAACGAATGAACCGTCAAGCATTAATGAATGTGTGAATCGTCGAATGGATATGACGCTTCATTGTTTGAGGAACTTCTGCCTATAAATATAGCAGAAATCTGACAAGAACGAACGCTTCTTCTTTCAAACATAAAAATGTCGTCTGAAGAAGCATCCAAGAAGGTTGAAATCGCCATGAAGGTTCAGAAAGGCACTGAAGAACACCCTGCTGATCCAATTCAATCGAAGAAGGTGGAAGCAGGCGAAGGTTCGTATGCACCCAAGCCACCAAGGGACATTCTGGACTTCCTGCTCGAACCAGGAAGGACTGAAGGAGAAGAAGCCATGAGGATGGCAGCTTGCAAATTTCTTGTGGGTTCCAGCAAGGAGATCCTCAGCTCTTTTGCTGATCACGTCTTCGAGAAGGATGGCAGTGGCCCACGTCCAAATGTAGAAAAGGATGATAGTGATCTTCCTTAATATCATGTATCATCATTCATGATTAAAAATAAAAAAAAATTTTATTTCTAAACATGAAACTGTCTGATGATTACAAGCATTTATACATAGTACTTTTTAAGGAATTTGCCATTAATAGGCATCAAGACTTTTCGACCATCCAATTCTGAGAGTTGATAAGCTCCATTTGAGAAAACTTTGCTCACAATATAGGGACCTTCCCACTTTGCGTCAAATTTGCCCTTGCTCATATGAGTCATAGTCATAGGACGTCTGACTGTTAGAACAAGTTCTCCTTTTTGATATGCTCGAACTCTGACTTTCTTATTAAAAGCTCTTGAGATCCTAGCTTGATAGAATTCAATATTCTGTTGAGCAGATAATCGCTTTTCATCCAGAGCTTCTAATTCCTGAAGTCGAAGACGATCATTATTTTCAGCAGTGAGTTCATTAGTGATTGCTATCCTTAAAGAAGGAATTTGAATCTCTAATGGAAGAACAGCTTCGGAACCATACACCAGAGAAAAGGGTGTACATTTAGTAGCATTACGAACTGTAGTGCGATAAGCCCACAAACATTCACCGAGCTTGTCACTCCAATTATTTGTTAGTAGAGACAAACTTCTTTAGGAGTTTGATGATGGTCTTATTGAAAGCTTCTGCTAATCCATTAGCTGCTGGATTATATGCGGTAGAAGCCACATTGTTGATCCGATGGTCGTCGCAGAATCGAGTAAATTTTTGACTGACGAACTGTGGACCATTATCATGAATAATGCGTCGAGGAATACCAAATCTGTAGATGATGGTGCTTAATAAAGCTGATGACATTGGATGTCTTAACTTCAGATAAAGGAATGGCTTCGGCCCATTTGGAAAAGTAATCGGTTATTGCGAGAATAAACCGATGACCTTTTGATGATGGCGGATTGATTGGACCAATGATGTCCATGCCCCAAGCTTCGAAGGGCCATGATGCTGCCGTCGGATGTAGAAATTCCGAAGGTTGATGAATAAAATCCGTATGGATTTGACAGGCTTTACACTTCTTTGCGTATTCGATGGCATCAAATACCATAGTGGGCCAATAATAACCCATACGTCGAATACGGTCTTGAAGTTTTGGTCCAGGCTGATGTGCACCACAAATTCCATCATGTGCTTCGCGAATGATTTGTTGAGCCTCGTCACCGGCAACACATCGAAGAAGTAAACCATCATAAGCTCGACGATATAAGGTCTTTGTTGTATGATTGTAATAGAATCTGAGTGATCGTCGTCTGATAGATGCTGCTTCATTCGGATCATCTGGAAGAATATCGTACAATACGAAATCTAAGAAAGGAAGTCTCCAATCTTTATCCGTATTCTGATTCTCGGCCGAGTTACTGAAGATGAATTCCATACTGGAATCAGAAGAAGATGACATCGATTTACGACTGAATCCAAATCCTCTTGTTGTATTGACATCATGAGATGTTGATTCTTCAATGTCAACTGGAAGTCCTAGGGTCAGATTGTTTTCGAGATGAAATAATTCTCGATTGCGAACAACAATCATTTGTTGACGTCTGATTGGAATAGCCAACACCGCCGCAAGATTGGCAAGAGCATCAGCTTCTGTGTTACATGCTCGTCTAACATGTTCAATGAAGAATTCTTTGAACGAAGAAGCCATAGATATAGCCGATCTATGATAAGGAACCAAATCTTGATGGCGAACTTCATAAGTACCCTTATCTGATTGACAATGAGTTTAGAGTCTCCGTACGCCTCCAAATGTTGAATATTCAGATGTTTAGCGAGTTGAAGACCAATAAGCAATGCATTGTATTCAGCTACGTTGTTTGAACATGGCTGATCAAGAGAATAGGCTCTTTGGATAGCAAGACCTTCTGGCGATACAAGAACGATTCCAACTCCAGCGACAATATCACCATTAGGACCAATTCTTGAAGCTCCATCAAAGAATAGACGCCAAGTAGAATCTTCTTCAGCAATTTGATTCGAATCTAGGACTTCATCTGGGATTTCATCATAGAGTTTTGAATTTTCTGGAATTGAGTGAGCAGCCAAAAATCAGCTAAAGCTTGTCCTTTGACTGACTTCTGAGGAATATATGCATGTCATACTGAGCGAGTAATTCCCCAATTAGCCAGTCGAGAATTCAAAACACTGGGTTTCTTCATCATGATCCGTATAGGATTGATCCTGGAATGACATGAATAGTCTGGCCATGATATAATGTCGTGTCTTTTGAACAGCGAACATCAAGGCTAGACATTCTTTTTCGACCGGTGAATACGAGGTTCAGCTCCGGTCATAGTGCGACTGAGATAATAGATGGCTTGTTCATGACCATTTTGATTCTTTTGAGCAAGTAATGCACCCAATGAATGACTCATTGCTCGGGTATACAGAAGGAACGGTATTCCTGAGGGGAGGTACCAATACTGGTGGGCTCATCAGATATTGTTTTATATCATCGAATGCTTTCTGACATTCATCATTCCAGACAAAAGAGACACCTTTCTTCATAAGTTTGTTGAATGGTCTGCAGCGTCCTGATAAATTAGAGATGAATCTCCTGATATAAGCGATTCTTCCTTGAAATCCTCGTAGCTTTTAAGGAGCGTGGAGGACGCATCTCTTGGATGGCTTTGATCTTCTCGGGATCCACGTGTATACCTTTAGCGGTAATGACGAAGCCGAGAAATTTACCACTAGAGACGCCTAAGAAGGACTTAGTAGGGTTCATCTTTAATTGATGCTTACGCATTAGATCAAAAATAGTCTTCAAATCTTGGATGTGATCCTTTTGTCGACTTTTAACTGCAATATCATCAACGTAGCATTCGACTGTTTTCGCAGATGTTCACGGAATATAGTGCTCATAGCTCGTTGATAAGTTGCTCCTGCATTCTTGAGACCAAATGGCATAACTGTATAACAGTATGTACCAATCGGCGTTCTGAAAGAAGTGTGCTTCTCGTCGTCTGGAAACATTTTAATCTGATTGTACCCAGAATACCCGTCCATGAATGACATCCGTTCAAATCCACAGGTATTATCGATCATGACATCAGTGATTGGTAGAGGGAATTCGTCTTTAGGGCATGCCGCATTGAGATCGCGGAAGTCTATGCAAACTCTGATCTTGCCAGTCTTTTTAAGAACAGGAACTATGTTAGCCACCCAATCGGGATGTTGTTCCTCTCTAATAAACCCGGAGGTAATGAGTTTATTGACTTCAGCTTCAATTGCATCCATAATATCTGGACGAAATCGTCGCTGTTGTTGTTTGACCGGTTTAGCATTCGGCAAGATATTGAGCTTGTGAGTTGCAATTTGTGGATCAAGCCCTGGCATATCTTCATAACTCCAAGCGAAGACGTCGATGTAATCACGAATGAGTTTGATCATGTCTTGCTTATCAGCTTCTGAAAGACTTTCACTGATGAATATTGGTTTGGGGGATCCCTCTTCACCAACATCTATTTGAACAAGTTTATCTTCAGTCGGAGGTTCTTTTTGCTCAAAACGGAACTCCCATTGATTATCTAACCTTTGGGCCCATTGTTCTGATTCAGGTGAAATTTCAAATTCTTCTTCGTCTTCATCACTTTCTTCAGAACGGTCAATAGAAACCATGTTGGAAGACAGAATGTTGCAGTAGAAGTCCCCGATACTTGTATCGGAATCCCAAGAAGTAGTACTAGAAGAATCAGATCTTATCTTCGTCAGACTCAGGATCTTCATGGATAATATTGATAAAAGGAGTAGGAGTAATATAGCCTAATCCGCATTTCGTCCTCCCATATTTCAGAGGAGGAATACGAATAGGCATTTTTTTCCTTTTCCATCATTGAGGCCAGTCCTGAAGTCATAGCCCATATTTTGATGATGTCTTTAGATTGCTGACTATAACGGCGTAGTTGTAATCTTCCAGTATCATCATTTCTGTCATCATCTTCTAAATCAGAAGGACTTTGGGGCCCTTTGTAGAAGAATATTGGAATGTCTCCTGGCTTTCTGCTGGGAACTAGAAAGTATGAAGATTGTACAGGTTCTAGGGATACATCTGTATGAACAGTCTGTACAACTCCAATGGTTATTGTGCTCAAGTCATCTAACAGATGTAAATAACTATGAACATAATTGCATACATCAGCGTACTGCAAAGGTGGAGACTTTTCATTAAATGTAAAAGCAGCAGTATTTACATTGGGAGAAGGCTGGGCCTTAGAGATTTTAGCCAAGTCAATGACTAAAGGGGAGAAGAAGAAGAGAGAAGAAGCTTTGTTTCGATTAAGATCGATAACAAATGGCTCAGAAGAGGTGAGCTCCCTTGAAACTTGAGATGGAAGAGTAGTCCGTCCTCCAACAGGAATGATCAGAGTATCTTGAGTAGATGACTGAGATAGTGGAGAGATCCGTCCACTCACTGGAATGATTAAAGAACCTTCTCCAGAGAGTTTGGGAGATTGTTGTTGAGTAGTTCGACCTTTAACAGGGATTATTAAGGTCTCACTTTGTGAATCCTCTTTCTCCATGGCTTGTATGATCCTTGTATACTCTTCTTTGTACATCCGGGAATCATTGAAATAAGCTTCAACCCATGGAAGGGATTTATATCAGCAACTTCTTTTTGTACTCTTCCATTGCTGTCAATGTACTTAAAACACTGATGAAGAGTAGAAGGCACCACATTATTTTCATGAAGAAAGGGCCTCCCCAGAAGAAGATTATAGGATCCCACGATCTCAATCACATAGAAAGTGACTTTAGATCTGAAATCACCTATCTGAAGCTTCAGATGAATCTTTCCCAAAGGCTCGCTTCGGCTTTGATTGAATCCCAGGATAGTAGTAACCTTGGAGAGCTTGTGAAGAGGGATTTTTAGTTCATCCAATAGACTCTTTGGCATTATGCTTATAGCAGACCCTGGGTCGATGAGGATACGATCTATCTTCATTGTATCGATATAACCGGTGTAATAGAGAGGCCGATCATGTCGATTGTCTTCCAGTAGCATGTCGTCTTGTGTAAAGGTGATATTTGGGATAATCTCCAGTACACTGTTGCAATGTAAGCAAGTGGCAGGTTCTGCATCTGGCTTCTTTAATTGAGCAAGACAAGAGTCAGCTTGAAGAAGTGCTTCACTTAACGTCCCGAGTCTCTTTGGAAAGACGTAGAAGTTCAAAGAGGGACATTCTAGCTGGAGTATTAGCAAGCTGAGCTAAAATGTCGAAATTATAAGGCTTCTGAAGTCCAAGAGGAGGAGACTTCTTGATTGGTTTATCAAACCGAGCCTGTTGTTTGCCTTTCTCCAGAACTGTAGGCTTGGGAGGAACAGGTTCAACCGGTGTAGTTGAAGGAACAGGTGCAGTAGATGATTCTTCTTCAGGAGGAACATTAGGAGCATCTTTATCAGCTGGAGGGATATCAGGAGTATCTTCAGGATTCTTGGAATAATCCTTTAGATAAGGTTTCCCCGTTCGAGTAGCACTAACAAGTGCTTCTTCTTTATCTTTTGGCTCTGTGTCAGAGGTAGATCCGAGAGAAGTCATATGACATGTTTAATCTTTCCAGACTTCTTGGACTTTTGAGAGAAGGAGATTCAAAGTCTGCCACTAGATCAGGATGAATCCACATGATTTCTCCAGTCTTCAAAGTGATTGGCACCAATCCTTCAGACTGTGGAGGAGGAATATTCACTATTTCAAGAGTTGCCTTGGGAATAGGAACGATCCCACTTTCAAGGAGTTGAGGAGGGAAATCTCCAAATTGCATAGAGACGACGTTGGAGTGACGGTCTTCTCTTTTGGAGTAGAGAGATAGCTCCACTTAATCATTTCTTAGATCTTTCCTTTCAGTACATAATATGTACGAATTGTATGACCCAGCATTCTATGGTATAGACAGTATTTGGGATGATCTATCTTACCACCTTCATCAGGTTTCTTAATTTCAGGTAATTGTATTTTATTACCTTTCAGCAGACATTCAAAAATACCAAGGACATCGCCGTCGTCAAAAGAATATTTTTCTTTGGGGCGAGGTGTTCTTGATTGTTGAGTTGTAGAGGCAGGAGTTTGAACAGTTGATGCATCTTTGCTCTGAAGATTAACTTCAAGAGTTTCTTTTCCCTTGCGAGCATTATTTTTATTGTTAGCACCTTGACCTGTTTCTTTAGGAGTCATCTGCACTCCTAAGCCTTTGAAGGTTTCAGCACTAATTTCTGCAGCTTTGGCACTAACTATGAAAGAAGGCCAGTCTTAAAATTGGGTGGATCCTGTCCACATGCTGATGATTGGCAACAAGTTTGATTTGCATGTGTCAATGGTGACAGCATCAAGAGTTCCAAGAGGCATCTTCAGAGCTTCTCTTCAAAACCGTTCAATGTAATCCTCTGTAGTTTTATTATTTTTCTGCTTGATTCTAATAAGTGCAGACATAGTCATGTCATTGAGCCCTTCATAGAACCGTTCAAGAAACATCTGTTTGAAACCGGCAAATAAAGTAATGCACCCATCTGGGAGACTTCTATACCATTCATAAGCAGTTCCCTTGAGACATCCAATAAATACCCGAGTAAGGAGGGCATTACTTGGTTGCAATTGGTCAGTCATCACTTCAAAGTAATTAATAAACTGACTTGGAGAAGTGGTTCCATCATAGAATGAGATAGTAGGAGGCTTGTATTTAGGAGGATACGATACTTGCTTCCATTCTATCGGATAAGGTTGCTTGATGCCTAACCTTTGTAAACCATCTTTCTGTTTGAATGCCTCGAATTGAGTTTTGAGATTCCTCAATTCTTCATTAACAACTCCGGAGGATTGTGGAGTTGTAGCTTGTAGAGAATAGTTGGGAGGGGGAACAGCATTGTAAGCACTACCCCCAGCTCCAGAGAGACTAGGAACTGGTTGAACTTGCCCAGGAGTATTAGACTGGACTGCTGGAGGAACATGTACTGGACTTACACCAGTATCAATTGGTGTAGCTTCTGGTACAGTCTGTTGATTTTGCAGTTGGGCTGCCATGAGTTCGTACATTGACTTCATATTATCAGCCATAGACCTCATTTGCTGTTCCAAAGAAGCAATTCTTTGTTCTTGAGGAGTCATGGAAGAAGAAGGTTCGTCAGTATTTCTATCAACCATATATGTTGTGACTGTATGAGGGATTATTGATGAACTTGTGGATATTGTATGCTCTGAATCACTGCTTCGTGCATCAAAGTCAGTTAGAGGAGAACTACCCCCAGTAGGAAGAGGTGGGAAATTAGATTCTCCCAGAAATTCAGAATCATCTACAGAGATTAAATTTCTTTGACTAGAAGCCAGGACTCTTGATCTGGTACCTCTATATACTCCATCTGGACTATCATTTCTACCCCCAGCATCCCGAGAGGTCATGTTGACAGAAGCAAACAAAGGCTCATCTTCATCAGGCATAGGTTCACACTGAATCCGATTAAAGACAGATTGTCGTTTAGTTTGACATCTGCATTGCATTGTGATTCTTAGCTGGAAGTCACATTCATGATCACCATGGTTTTGAACCATTGATTGACATCTGCACTGAATTATGACTCTTGGACAGAAGTCACATTCAGCATGATCTTTTGTCATAGAATTACTCCTTCTCTTCTGTTGAAGATGTTCTCGTAAATCTGTTTGTGAAGATTGAGGAGTATATTTCCTGTTCTTGGGTCTTGATGGCTCTTGATTATACAGAGAGTGATTAATATGAGCCACATAGTTTCTTGCATACTCTGCATCTGGATCTCTTATCCTTGTTTCCAACTGGTATAGTTTCTTAACGCCAGAAGTGTTCAGTTTTGTTCTTAGATCAGTTGTAGGTAACACATGGAGTTTTCCTTCCATTGATCTGGATATTTGCAGAGAAGGAAGAGTTGAACCATCCCTTTGATTAGGAGTTGGTAACAGACCCTCTTTTATGGACAAATTCCGTGCCCAATTTGAAGAAGTCATAGAAGAAGACATTAAGGAATATTTCTTCTTAGACTCATTCAAGTTTTGAGACATAGAATGTCCAGAAGGAAGAGTAGTCAAAAGACCATCTCCTTTCCTTTGACTAACAAAAGTGTCAGTCAAAGCTGTTCCTGAAGTAAAAACTACAGGAGCAGAAGAAACAACTAAAGAGTTATTCCTTTTCGAAGGGACTTTGTGTGGAAGACCACCCCCAGTTCTAGGAGAACTTGGTAAAGAAGAAAATAGCTAAAGAGCCATTCTTCTTGGATGAAATACACGCTGAAACAGACTTGGTTAAAGAACCAGAGCTGTTAGCGTGACTTTTGAATTTAGAATTACACGCTGAAACAGATTTGGCTAAGGAGCCAGTACTGTCAGCGTGACTGTTGAATGTGGGATTACACACTGGAATAGATTTGGCTAAGGAGCCAGTACTATCAGCGTGATTTTTAGAGTTGAATTTGCACGCTGGAACAGATTTGGCTAAGGAGCCAGTACTGTCAGCGTGATTTTTGGGATTAAATTTGTACACTGGAACAGATTTGGCTAAAGAGCCAGTACTGTCAGCGTGATTTTTGGTTTTAGAGAGACACGCTGGAACGGATTTGGCTAAGGAGCCAGTGCTGTCAGCGTGAGTTTTGGGTGTGAGATTGCACACTGGAACAGACTTGGTTAAAGAACCAGTGCTGTCAGCATGACTTTTGAATGCTGTCATCTTCGAGCGCACAAGAGTGTGCGTGCTTGCAGTAGAGTTCTTGCCAGTGTTAGGAGTAGACACTGTGGCAGAGACTTCACCATTGACTACCAACTGATCCTTAGGGACATAGACAGAGTGTCCCTTCGATTTGGCAATGGTAATGGAGGCTGGAGTGGGCTTGCCACCCTTAGCCCGCTGCATTTCTTCATAGGCGAGTTGATCGAGTTTGGTCGTCATCACCTTCTTCGTCGAGCCGATTGACGAAGTGTCGCATTGAGTTGTTGCCATCACAGAAAAGGAGATGGTTTTTTCAGCAGAGTCACCAATTTGTTTTCCATAAAGAAATTCTCTTTATTTGTTGTGTTTCTGGGAAAATTACAACTGTGGGAATCCGATCTAGAAGACGATCGCTTTATCCCTTGGACTATGCGAAGAAGAAAAGCTCTCAAAATTTTGACAGTAGATATCAGTTTATCTGTACAATGAATGAGAAAAAGAAATCTATTTATAGAGTCAAAAATAAAACTGAAAAGATAACTGTCTTCACAGCCTGTGCTTAGTTGAAAAATCACGCAGGATTTAACATACGCAAGGTTGTGAGCAGTTACTGGACGTGGCCTGTAACTGTTGGACATATGGCGATGCATGAGTCGTGTGCAAGTTACAGGACACGCAGGCGAGAGATCAGTGGCATGGCTGCCACGTACTCCAATTTGATGAAATCTACGCAGACTTGTTGAAGACGAAATCCACGCAAACTCGGTGTAGAAAGCTTCAAAATCCACGCAAACTTGGGGCAAGAAACTTCAGGATCCACGCAGACTCGAGGCAAAAATCTTCAAAATCCACGCAGACTTGAGGAAGAAAACTTTCGAATCCACGCAAACTTGAGGTGAAGAACTCAAAGATACACGCAGACTTGAGATAGGACTGCCAGCTGTCTTGATTTGGCATGTCTTGACTGACACAAAATCTCTGACAATGATTGCTTTGTCAGTCGCATTAAATGACAAAAAACCCTTTTTGGTATGCCAACTCGATGAAGGCTGAGTCTTGCTGAAGAAGATTTTGAAAGTCACGCAATAGACGGCGGTGATCTCTCGAGTTCTGTGCATACGTGGCATACGAAGAGACATTCTTCGACTGTCGTGCTGTCAGTCATAATGACTCTCTGACAAATGATGAGCTGTCTCCCAGCGTGATTTGTAAAATATTGTCTGGATCAACTGAGCGTGACTTTTGACTCTGTCTTGATCAACTCAGCGTGACTGTCATTTTTAAAGGTCTACAGATAGTCTTCGTGAGATGCATGGGGATAGTCTTCGTGAGCCGCATGGGACTAGTCTTCGTGAGCCGCATGGGGCTGCTTCGGCCTGAGCCGCATGGGGTGGTCTCTACTTGAGCTGCATGCGATTGTCCACGTGTCAAGGCCGTGTGACAGTTTCTGGATCTCGAGGGATCGTATCAGAGATTTTCTTCATTTCTTAGGAGTCCGTCATTATGAGGAAGTCATAATGGTATCTTTGTGTCAGAACCGTGCCCTTGTCATAGCTGTCAGCCGTCAGGGCATTTAATGTAGTAAAGGACAAACGGAAGAGCTGTTTGTTGGCCACGTGGCTCCTCTCTGAGCCGCATCGAACTTGTTTGAGCCGCATAGACGCTCGAGCCACATGGATACTTGAGCCGCATGAACTCTCTGAGCCGTATGGGGCTCTCTGGCCGCATGGATCTTTCTTTATTATTTTCTATGCTTCTACATGCACGATTGCTTGTGGAGACTGACGTGGCCGTACGCTTCGGTACACTTTTTGATCATGGCTTTGACTGAGTCAGGCTTGGACGCATAGCCATGTCTCAGGCTATGCGCCCTCCTTTTGAAGAAGCTAGTCTTGGGCGCATGGGACTTCACTAGCTGGGCGTATAGAGCTTCACTGACTGGGCACGTAGAGCTTCACTGACTGGGCGCATAGAGCTTTACTGGCTGGGCGGATAGAGCTTCTTTGACTAGGTGCATAGAGCTTCACTCGCTTGGGCACATGGGGCTTCATTGCTGAAATTTTTTATGCTTCTACAAACATCACATCAGCAAATACAAAGGGCAGGGGTGTGTTACTTGTGTCCTGTGAACATACAAGAGTTTGTCAATACGTGTGAGTCTAGGGTGTCTCGTGTCAGTGTCCAAAAGTCCTAGATATAGTGTCTAACATGTGTCAAACCCTTGTAACATAGTATCAGACCAACCAGTGTGAAAGAGTGTGTGTATGTGCTGTGTACATGTGTGTACAGTGGAGTGTGTCAGCATGCCAGGGTCTAGGGTGTGTCAAACATGTGTCCAAGTGACTGCAAGTGTCCAACATTATCTCCTAAATAGTGTATAGAGTATGTATCAGACAACCCAGGTAAGTTCCAATGCACAGGTGCTCGTGCGGAGGTATCGAAGGGTCTAGGGACACGTATATCTACCCAAATGCCTCGTGGTCGTGTTAGGGGGTAGTCTAGGTCTCGGGGTTCGTGTCCCTGTACTGTGTTAAATTCGTGTTGTGTCGCAGTGTGGGTGCGTATCAGAACCCAAATCTATGCGTGTGTGCAGTTGAGTAGAACCAATGCTGGCTCGAGTTCTTCTCAAACTCTTCACCAAATCATCCCAAATTTTGGGATGATGCTGTCAGTGGTAGCCCTCATCTTTCTATAAAATCTCGTATCATAACGTGTTGTGTCCAGTGAGACACAGATGTGTAGTAGCGGGACACGAGGATAACTCCTCGTGCCATGTTCCCGTGTCCAGAAACAATGTCCTAAACATCCTAAAAGCACCTCAGTCAACAAGATCTAAAATATACACTATATTAGCTATAAATACATGTAATTAGTTTTGAAAATCATTTACATTCATTTCTTTGAGCATTTCACCAAACACTTTACATAGCACTCTGATACTCCTTCGATACACACCCTAAATGGATTCAGTTTCCTACCAAACTTGGCATGTAGCTAGGGGGACCCTAAATGAATGCATCTATGAAGAGAAATTAGAATAGTAATGGGTTTAGCGGCCATTACCTATTGAGAGTTAGAATCTGAATAAAACCTTCTAGATCCAGATCTCCACCAAGTGCCAATGGTCAATTTGCTTCCAATCCTTGCTTGCTAGCCAATAGAGACCTCTTCTACAGTAGGGAGTAATTTTCAACTAATTTTGTTCAATTTGGAGGTGATTTGGAGAAAGGAGACAAATTTAGAGAAGAACACCAAAGTAGGATTATGGTTTGCTAATAGAAGGGGGCAAAGGGCTAACATGATGCATAAATAGGAGAGTGGGGTGTCTCTAGCCGGCCATGTAGTGGGCTAGGGTTTGGTTTTAGAGAAAATGGCTCAAAGGCCCTCCTAACATGCAAATTAAGGCCCTTTAAGGGAAAGGCCCAAAGTGACTTAAGGTTTTAGCTAACTAATGGGCTTTAAATGGTATAATAACTAGATTAGAGTCTAACTTAAGTCATCTAACCTCTCTAACAAGTTTCTATGGTCATGGCCAACCTCTACACAAAATAGTTCTAGGGTTTTATTAACAAACGACAAAATCACAATGTATCAATTTAATTAATAATAAAATAATAAAAAAGTCACCAATAAATTATTAACATGATTTAAATCCTATTATTTAATGATCAATTTGCAAAAGTTCAAAATTATCCTTGTTTTGAAATGTGGTGGTTACAAGTCTATCCTCCTTAAAATAATTTTGTCCTCAAAATTTAAGGTGATTATACTCCTTCTAGGTCAAACCCCCAATCAATCAAAGTCAAGAAATAGCATGCAATCATGGTCCTACTGGTCGTGATTTCATAGTCTTGAACAGGATAACTTCGCTATCTAGCATATCACAAGAATATCTTGACAGGTACTAATAAAATTACACATCAAGATGGGGTAGAAGAACAGGAAAGTCAGACCTGCTAACCCGTCAACCGCAGCGTCGGTCTCCTCGACCGTCAGTGCAAAAGCCCTGTCCCTTTGGTGCTAGGCATGGTGCTACGCCACAGGTAGCCTAGCTCCCTCTATCTAATCCATAATACTCAAGTAACATCCACAATGATATTCCATTCTATTATACTAGGGCATCATCTATATGGTATCTATTCTGCAATCTGATAATCATACCCGTTTATCCAGAACCATGTTACCAGAATCCTCGTTACGCCAGTAAATATGACATCGATAATCTATAGAGTCCACAACCAAGATACATACCTCTAGAATCATGGTATTTAAAATTTTTGTATTGCCGCTAGCTTGGCTGCAAAAACCTTAAATTCCCACACCCGAGAAATACATCTAAAATCAGACTCTATACCTTCTCCATGCCAGCTAATATGGCTGTAGAAGACTCTAAATTCCATAACTAGGGCAACCTAGCCCATAAGATTTATCTTGGTAGAAAATTAAGTCAACAATGAACACCAAGATCAATTTCATCAACGAACAAGAAAAGTAGACATAAACTGTCAGAATCGAATTTTGAGATAGTTTATAATGAGATTCTCAAGGGTCTTCCTAGGAACCTTATCAAGTAGTCCTAACCGTGATTGAATATCTCTCCGCTAAAGCCTATTCCTTAATTCCTAACGCAAGCTCGCAGCAGTACAACTAAGTCACCGTACTACCAGGATATCGCACTAATACGACTCTCGACCTACATAGGCCACCATTAAAAACGTGTCACGACATACACCCAGTTTAAGGGTATAAGTGCATAACAACGCCCAGCCTATACCACAGAATTGGTGGTAGAACGCTGTACTAGGTCACTATCTAAACAACTCATAAAAATATATAATGTACTTGTCATAAATCTCAACTCCGAACGGAGGACAGGTATAGATATAATAGAACTCAATCACAATCTAAGCACGATAAGATAACACCGAAGTCTATAACTAAAGATTAAACAACAACAAACTACTAAAATAATAATATCTCAAACAATCTCAAAACAAAGCCAAATATCTCCAGTTATTACAACTCAAGTTCTAAACATGAAATCTAAAACAAGTCTACTAAACTAGTCTCCTAATCACTCATGAGAGTCGGAGCCCAAGGTAGCTAAACCATCTCCAGATGTAAGGCAAGTAGGGAAAGTATCCTCAGGACAAACATCTGTAATATTTTCAACGTATCAAGTCAGGATTGGAACGGGCACAACTCATCTAGAAATCCTAAGTAAATGGTAAAGACTATAAAATAGTTATAGAAAGTTATATTGATGAAGCATGAAAGTTTTATACGGGTAATGATATAGAGCAACAGTTGAAGTACAAGAGAAAAAAATAAACGAATCAGAAGATCATGGCAATGAAGACTGTAAATAAAAGCTAGCTGAACTAGAGTAAGGTGATATAAGTCTAGACAGAATAATATAAGTCAAGTGTCGTCCCGATATGAGTCCAGACAATATATGTCCAGGGAGTAATTCCAGGGTGAGTCCTAAACTTGATACTAACTAGTGTGTTTTAAAATACCGAGATCGACATGTAAACTACTATGGATAATACGACACATCGTACACCTGGCCAAGTGTGGGATACCAAGGGAGGTAGTTCCAGTAATGGGAATGTTCACATGTCTTACTCAAATATTTTCCTGCCTATTAAGTACAAGTGAATCCATAACCCGACACAAAAATAAAGTACAAGTCCAGCCAGAACATGATGATGCCAGTAGGTAGTTCTAGTGGTGATTCCAGTAATGGAGGCCAGACATATAAAAGGTGAGTGTCGTATGCAATGGATCCAGTAATGTCAATCCGTGTTGACAGAGAATCAAATAGAACTAACTAGAACTAAAATACAGTAATCGACAAGTAAATGAAAGAACTATCAGATAATATACTCGCTTGATACTCTGAAAGACTGATGAATATAGATGTACAAACTGGAGTCACAATGTCCTAATTAGAGCAATATTGGTTAAGATGTGTTCAATATAAGGTAAATGAAGTTTATAATGCAATCTACATGATTCTAATTGGTTAAAGTCAACTCTTGGTCAAACTTGGTCAACATCTATGGTTTGACTATTCTTGGAATATCTTAGTGAGCTAGTCAATAGGGGTATTAACACCCATACCGATGAGCACCCTGAATTTCGGGTTAATTTTTTTTTAAATTTTTTGATTGATTTGGTTTCGATAAATAATTTATTCTGTTATTTTTCCTTAAGTGTGCATTTCCCGTGCCATTGATATTTGGAGTGTCAGGGATGTTCAACTCTGGAAATCTTCTTCACGAGTTTTAGAGTGGACAGGATTACCTTCATGATGGTATATAGTGTCCCACTCAAACTTGTTCCCTTGTGCTCTTTTGCTTCACAGAACTTCGGGTTGATTTAGACCAGTTGATCATTAATTAATTTTTCCACTCTTTTCCTTGATCATTTTTAGCACGTTACCGTGACTTTTAATTTGAGAGCACAAGATCAGTCAGTTTCTTGAAACCAACTCCTCATGCATGATCTACTCGAGACGCTCGTCACCCATGACCTTCGTGTCCCACTCAGACACGCCATTTTGTGCTCCATTTGCCTTGTACAACTTTCCCGACGCGTGACCCGATTTTATTTCACCCTACGGTGTCACATTTATCTTCTAACTTGATTTGTGGGTCCCCTGTCGACCAAAACCTGTCAGCCCCAACTATGGACATGGTCCACATTGAGCCTACTACCCGTCCGCCACTTGTGTCCCATTTATTGGAATCCCCATGTGCTACTTATTATCCATGATCATCAATACCTAATTTTAATTCGATTTTGCACAATGTCTGATTTTGACCCAATCCGGCTCCACCGAGTCCAGCCCAGCTCCATGTTACTCTCCATCATAACACCCTCATAATTTCTTGCCCAAAAATATCAAGTACACTTCTACCTATTTTTCTATATTTAATAGAAATTTCTGTTTATTTAAATTCCATAGGAATGACCATTTCCCCTCTAATTAAATCTAGCCATTGATTTCTCCATGTAATCCCAACCATTAAATTCCCCAAGAAACTTTTTCCCAACCCCCTAGCAGCCATAGGCCGGCCCTAAAATTTTTGGAGAGAATCTTTTTCTCTCTCTCCCTCTCATTCATTAATTACTTCATCTCTCTTTCTCTCTCCTACTCTATTATTTTTTCCTTCACACACAACATCACCAACAGCCTTCCTTCTTTCTTTTCCATACACCCGACCACTTCTTCCTCCTCACCCGAGCTCTATGGCCGGATTACCCCCCCTGGTCGGCAGTCGACCAAACTCAACTCCTCCACCACCGCACAACCCCATCTCCTCCTCCTTTCCTCCTCCTCATAAAAACTGAGCCACCACCATCATCAACCAAACCACCACCGCAGCCACCGTGCCCCTGCCGCCATGGCCGCGTGCCACCGCCCACGCAGTCGTGGCCGCCGCCGTAGCTACCGTGCCCGGCCAGCGCGCCACCAGCGCGCGGCAACAACAGCTGCACTGCATGGCGCGCGCACGTGCAAGCGTGGCCGCCGCCGCCGTCGGCCGCCGTTACTCCGGCGACCCCCCCATGGGTGCACCCCACTCCGACGAGCCACCCTGTGGCCACCACGTTCTTCTCCGACGTGCCGAATAGGCGATTCGTGCGTTTTGCACGAAGTCCCGTCGTGACGCGCGCGGAATCAAGTTCATTTTGGCACCCCGTCGCAGCAACTTCGTATGCATTTTCCCGGGAATCCGACAGTTAGATCGGCGATTTCTTCGCTCCGTCACAATCTCGGTATATCCACCTTCACTCCTGTCAATTTTGTCCGTTAATTTTATCGTTTGATACATCAAAACCGGCCACCAAGTTGACCGTTTAAATTGTATTAAATTTGGACAGTTTCGCGGGGCAAACTTCGTCAGCGTGTATCTCCTCCACCGCAGCTCCTCTTGGCGTGCTACCAATTCTTGTATGAAGCTGGTATAACCCTCTTACTACCCCTCCAGTTTCGTTTCATTGTGAGCTGGTTTGATTGGTTCAATTCGACGCCAAAGTTGGCCGTCCGAATTTGTAATTTCCAACTTGTAAAATTTTATTTTTGAACACGGGACTCCAGATTTCATTTCTGACACCACCATTAGACTCGTGGCATCGTTCTGGCATGTTTTCATATAAAATTTGTTAGATTTGGAGAACGTGGGCCCTGGCACGCTTTTCGGTGCAAAGTGGGTCCTACATTCTGGGTCAACGGGACTTTTGACGCCGGCTCATCGAAATCCAATTTTGGATATACCGTTGAGTTCGTATTATCATTCTGGACTCGTTGACATGTAGTTTGCTGAGTTTTGAGAACTTTGGCTCTGGCACGCATTTTCGTGCAAATCGGAATTTCAAGTTCTGGTCAACGGACCAAATTGAGATCGGGTCAACGAAATCCAATTCTGGAGATACCGTTGGGTTCGTATCGTCATTCTGGTTTCGTGGACATATAATTTGTTATATTTGTAAACTTGTTTTCTTGCACGTTTTTCGGCGCAAAACGGCTCCGATACGGACACCGTTTTGATCCGAAATTACCTTTTTGCCCTTGTGTCTAAATTGGACCGATGGGTAGGCTATCCTAGCTAATTTGACCATTCTGGACACGTTGGCGATGTCTATTTTATCGTCCGACAATGTTTGTTGATAAATTCTCTGTGTTTAACTTTTTTATAATTTATAATTAATTCTTATAATGTTCGTATTTCGGGATTAGTACAATGAAACTGAGATCAGTCAATTCCAGTGATCTCACATCGCTGAAATTGACAAGATGAACACGTGGGTCACTATAATAAGATTATCAACCTTACCATTGATCTTCTTATCTCGATTTACGTGTCGTAAGTTTCGACGTACGAATAACGAATTACACTTTATATCTTTAATAATTAGACTAGAATTTACCCTGTTGACCAGAGTTGACCAGTTGACCCAAAGTTAACTATAAGTCAACACTTGACCTAGTTTGACTAGATTATTGACCGGAGTTGACCTAGAGTTGTTTAGACTTAGAAGAACCTAGAATAAAATAGATTGTTTGTAGAGATTTATTTATTACAACTTGAACACCTTGTAACCTGTGTTGCTTTAAATAGGACTCTGTGGCTTCAGTTGGACCCCTTTACCTATCAGCTGTTCAGGTTATCAGGTGAGTACATTCTCTGATCATTTCATATCCTGTTAAAATTATTTTCCTGCTTTAGATTACTATACTTGATGCTGTCACATTGGTAACACGGATTAGTACTATATGGATCCATTCTTGAGATGTTATCCCCTCAGGGAGCATCGTATACTACATGTTCTGTGCGTTTCACTTACATGGTGTATCACTATGCTTCACGATTCTTCGATCACTTGTGACATGTACTCTCATGATCACAGAGTCTTCCCAGAATCACCCATTTATGGGCATTCCCAGAATCACCCCATTGTGGGCATTCTCAGAATCACCCATTTATGGGCTATCCATGTATCATCCCTTATGGGACTTTACATGGAATCATAACATAACCTGGTTGGATCCTTGTGTATTGATTAGGGGTACGGAGGAGTAGAAATAGACATGTGAATAATATCCAAGTAGTGTAGTTCCCAGAATCACTCCATAGTATAGTTCCTAGAATCTCCTATGCCATTCATATGTTTATATTGTACTCTAACTCACTAGCCACTGTTAGTTCTCTATTTATAGTAGATATTTCTATTACAGTTCTCTCTTTGTTTACATACTGTATTTCCTTCAGATCCTGTATCTTACTCTACTGCATGTTTATATTTTTTAACCTGCTATGAACTGTTGAGATGTACTGTGCTCACTCCAGTCCTGACTGGACCTATTGATAAATTTTACAGATAGCCTGGAGGTTGCCAGCTAGCCTAGAGGAGACAGTAGAGGTTGTGTAGATAGCTAGGGTTTTGCTTATAGTTTATTTTCAGTCGTCTTGAGTTGTATTTATAGATACTGTATTTGAGTTTTGAGATGTATTCTGAGTTGTATCTTAGACACTTAGACTTCTATCTGTTGTATCTCTTGGATTTCATGTTTTATCTATCTTCCATTATGCTCTACCTTAGATGTGATTGAGTTTACATTCTGCTATGTCACCCCCATTCGGGGAGTATAAACTGTTTAGTCATATTGTTAGCTGTATTGAGACCTAGGATAGTGTTCTACCGCCGACTGCGGCGTAGGCTGGGCGTTGTTACGTTCTCGTGCCCTAACTCTAGGGTGCGGGTAGTGACACGTTTTTAGTGGTGGCCCATGCAGGTCGATTTTATGTAGTGGCATTCGAACTAGAGTACCACTACAGCCTGCAGTAGGAATAGGATATATTTTTGAAGATACTCAATCACAATTAGGATCCCTTGAGAGATTCCTGGGACGACCCTTGAGAATCTTGTTTAACTCCGATTTAAAAACTTTTTTTCTTTGATTTGATTTATCTTTACTTTCTGTTGTTGAATTTGATTTTGATGGATTATTATTAAATTTGAGTTTGTATTTATTGATTTTGATGAAGATTGTTGAATTTTGAATCTTGATGTTAGCTATAGCATCCGAGTTTGTAGTTATATGATTTGAAGGATTTTTGTTCATTTTTGAATCTTGATGTCCGTTGATAAATTTGATTTTTGGGTATCCATTATTGATTTAAATTAAATTTTGTCAAGATGAAATTATATGGGCTAGGTCATCTAAGTTATGGAATCTAGTCTTCTACAGTCATATTAGCCAGCATGGTGAGGACACATAGTTTGACTTGGATATATTTCTCGGTGTGGGAATCTAAGGCTTTCGCAGCCAAGCTAGCAGCATCGCGAAAATGTTAAATACCATGATTCTAGAGGTATGTGCCAAGGTCGAGGACTCTGTGATTATCGTAGCCTTGCTTACTAGTATGATGAGGATTTAGAGTACCATGATTGTGGATAGACGCATATGATTATCAGATTGTACCTTAAATATTTTCGAACATGTTTTCTCTACTTTTGTTTCAGTCCTTCAAAAAAAAGAAAATTATTACTTGTTGTTTTGTTTTGCTTAGGAATAGGTAGCTATTTTTATAAACCTTTGTGTAACTTCTTTCTATGAATTTCTTCTTAATACAATGAATCAATGATTTTGCTAGACTTATTTTGGATTTGATATTTCAGCTCTGGATTTCAAAATGGTTCCTTCTTTTAAATAGATAAGCAAAACAGATTTTATCGTTATTTCTTTCTTGCTATTATTCTTGTATTAAATAATAATAATAAATTGTCTTGATTACACCAAACACCTACTTTACAATATTGTTAGGAATCTAATGTTGGTCTTGATATAGAATTTGATTTTATTTGGGACATGAGAATATAGATATAGTGGACACAAACATTTTGCCTGATATATATGCATGCTACACTTGATTTTTACCTATCTGAATACATATTAATATGTCGTTAATGTTTAAATTTTCAAAATCCTAATATTTCTGATTCTCGCTTTTTCCAGCTTAAATTCGTAATTCAATATAGATTTTATGTTATTAGTTATGTTTACATCACTGCACATGTATGTTACATAGAGTTTCAATTCAAAAAATTTGGTTGAGTCTTGTGTTGAAATTGTCAAATCTAAGACTGTGTACATATTAACCCTTAATACGGGATTTTAAATGTTAGTTCAAATTGTTGTTTTAAATATAATATTTAGAGCTGTGTACATTGTTGTTGTAGGGATATAATGTTAGGTTTTATATTCTTACATGATAGGTTGTGATAAACATTGAGTTGGTTTTGATGTGCAAATTTTTCCAAAATCTCGAAAACTAGTTACATGTTAATATTTTACATTGATTTCCATGTTTAGTTCAATTTCAGATTTAACATGTAATATTGAACTGTATGCATAGATAAATGTATTGATAGTATGTTAGGGTTTCATTTATATCATGTTAGGATGTATTGGGAGCGTTGAGATTGGTTGTGATGTTTCAAAACCCTAAAATCTGAGACTGCATTATGTTAATATTTCACTGTTTTAAATGTTAGCTTATTTTTAGACTTTGCATGTAAATGCTGAACTAAAACTGGATTTAACCTTTCAATACTAAGCTATAACCCTGTACAAGGACACACACATACACACACACTCTAACATAGTATACACTTCCATGTAACCTAACATTTTCTCTCTATGTTATGATCATGTACCTGTATAGAATATATATAGTTTATGCATACATGTTATAATGTATATAGATACATAACTAAGTCTCTACCTTTTTATATATATGGTTAGCCGTGCATGCTATGATTAAATAGGTTGTATATTGTAGATTGTTAACCCATATGCCATGAGTAGTGTAAAAGGATAGCTATTGTTTGAAACCCAAGTCCTCATATACAATTTTATGTATATTTCACATACACCCATACCACACAAACCACATAACATCACATAATGCTAGTTTTCCCCCTCTAACGCTCTCTATATATATTGTGATTGGATTTCAATGCAAGTGATTTTCCTTAATTTTTTTTTTTTGAATTTGATTTTCGGTACCCTTATAGATAATTGGTAGTTGCCTTTATTTTATTTGATAAGCACCAGTTTTCATATAGGATGGTAGACTGCCTTACAGTTTTGATGATTTGTATTCAGTATCTTTTTCGGTTTAACACCCTAGACTGCTTGTGTGTTTTGATACCCTATGACCGATTCAGTTAGCATGACTAGTATACCTAGATGAGACTTTCACTACCACCGTATGCCATGACCCTGTATGACGTCCCTTTTGATGGTATGCTTTGTTTAAATTTGGGACTTGATTGTGGGGGTTTGACCTAGAAGGATTATGAACATTTTAATTTCGAGGACAAAATTTTATAAGGTGGGTAGGATGTGAGCACCCTGAATTTCGGGTTGATTTTTTTTTTTCCTGATTGATTTGGTTTCGATAAATAATTTATTCTGTTATTTTTCTTTAAGTGTGCCTTTCCCGTGCCATTGATATTTGGAGTGTCAGGGATGTTCAACTCTGGAAATCTTTTTCACGAGTTTTGGAGTGGACAGGATTACCTTCATGATGGTATATAGTGTCCCACTCAAACTTGTTCCCTTGTGCTCTTTTGCTTCGCAGAACTTCGGGTCGATTTAGACCAGTTGATCATTAATTGATTTTTCCACTCTTTTCCTTGATCATTTTTAGCACATTACCGTGACTTTTAATTTGAGAGCACAAGATCAGTCAGTTTCTTAAAACCAACTCCTCATGCATGATCTACTCGAGACGCTCGTCACCCATGACCTTCGTGTCCCACTCAGACACGCCATTTTATGCTCCATTTGCCTCGTACAACTTTCCTGGCGCGTGACCCGATTTTATTTCACCCTACGGTGTCACATTTATCTTCCAACTTGATTTGTAGGTCCCCTGTCGACCAAAACCTGTCAGCCCCAACTATGGACATGGCCCATATTGAGCCTACTACCCGTCCGCCACTTGTGTCCCATTTATTGGAATCCCCATGTGCTACTTATTTATCCATGATCATCAACACCTAATTTTAATTCGATTTTGCACAATGTCTGATTTTGACCCAATCCGGCTCCACCGAGTCCAGTCCAGCTCCATGTTACTCTCCATCATAACACTCTCATAATTTCTTGCCCAAAAATATCAAACTCTTCTACCTATTTTTCTATATTTAATAGAAATTTCTGTTTATTTAAATTCCCATAGGAATGACCATTTCCCCTCTCATTAAATCTAGCCATTGATTTCTCCATGTAATCCCAACCATTAAATTCCCCCATGAAACTTTTTCCCAACCCCCTAGCAGCCATAGGCCGGCCCTAAAATTTTTGGAGAGAATCTTTTCTCTCTCTCCCTCTCATTCATTAATTACTTCATCTCTCTTCTCTCTCCCACTCTATTATTTTTTTCCTTCACACACAACATCACCAACAGCCTTCCTCCTTTCTTCTCCACATAACCCGACCACTTCCTCCTCCTTACCCGAGCTCCATGGCCGGACCACCCCCCCGGTCGACAGTCGACCAAACTCCACTCCTCCACCACCACACAACCCCATTCTCCTCCTCCTTCCCTCCTCCACATAAAAACCGAGCCACCACCATCATCAACCAAACCACCACCGCAGCTGCCGTGCCCCCGCCATGGCCGCACGCCACCGCCCACGCAGTCGTGGCCGCCGCCGCAGCCATCGCGCCCGGCCAGTGCGCCACCAGCGCGCGGCAACAGCAGCTGCACTGCTTGGCGCACACGTGCGAGCGTGGCCGCCGCCGCCGTCGGCCGCCGTTACTCCGGCGACCCCCCCATGGGTGCGCCCACTTCGACGAGTCCCCCTGTGGCCGCCACGTTCTTCCCCGACACGCCGAATAGGCGATTCGTGCGTTTTGCACGAAGTCCCGTCTTGACGCGCGCGGAATCAAGTTCATTTTGGTACCCCGTCGCAGCAACTTCGCGCATATTTTCCCAGGAATCTGACCGTTGGATCGACGATTTCTTTACTCCATCACAATCTCGGTATATCCACCTTCGCTCCTGTCAATTTTCGTCCATTAATTTTATCGTTTGATACATCAAAACCGGCCACCAAGTTGACCGTTTAAATTGTATTAAATTTGGACAGTTTTGCGGTGCCAACTTCGTCAGCGTGTATCTCCTCCACCGCAGCTCCTCTTGGTGTGCTACTAGTTCCTATGCGAAGCTGGTATAACCCTCTTACTACCCCTCCAGTTTCGTTTCATTGTGAGCTTGTTTGATTGGTTGAATTCGACGCCAAAGTTGGCCGTCCGAATTCGTAATTTTTAACTTGTAAAATTCCATTTTTGAACACGGGACTCCAGATTTCATTTCTGACACCACCATTAGACTCGTGGCATCGTTCTGGCATGTTTTCATATAAAATTTGTTAGATTTGGAGAACGTGGACCCTGGCACGCTTTTCGGTGCAAAGTGGGTCCCACATTCTGGGTCAACGGGACTTTTTGACGCCGGCTCATCGGAATCCAATTTCGGATATACCGTTGAGTTCGTATCGTCATTCTGGACTCGTTGACATGTAGTTTACTGAGTTTTGAGAACTTTGGCTCCGGCACGCATTTCCGTGCAAATCAGAATTTCAAGTTCTGGTCAACGGACCAAATTGAGATCGGGTCAACGGAATCCAATTCTGGAGATACCGTTGGGTTCGTATCGTCATTCTGGTTTCGTGGACATATAATTTATTATATTTTGTAGACTTATTTTCTTGTACATTTTTCGGTGCAAAACGGCTCCGACACGGACACCGTTTTGACCCGAATTACCTTTTTGCCCTTGTCCAAATTGGACCGATGGGTAGGCTATCCTAGCTAATTTGACCATTTTGGACACGTTGGCGATGTCTATTTTATCGTCCGACAATGTTTGTTGATAAATTCTCTGTGTTTAACTTTTTTATAATTTATTAATAATTAATTCTTATAATGTTCGTATTTCGGGATTAGCACAACGAAACTGAGATCAGTCATTCCAGTGATCTCACATCGCTGAAATTGACAAGATGAACACGTGGGTCACTATAATAAGATTATCAACCTTACCATGATCTTCTTATCTCGATTTGTGTGTCGTAAGTTTCGACGTATGAATAACGAATTACACTTTATATCTTTAATAATTAGACTAGAATTTACCCTGTTGACCAGAGTTGACCAGTTGACCCAAAGTCAACTATAAGTCAACAGTTGACCTAGTTTGACTAGATTATTGACCGGAGTTGACCTAGAGTTGTTTAGACTTAGAAGAACCTAGAATAAAATAGATGTTTGTAGAGATTTAATTATTACAACTTGAACACCTTGTAACCTGTGTTGCTTTAAATAGGACTCTGTGGCTTCAGTTGGACCCCTTTACCTATCAGCTGTTCAGGTTATCAGGCGAGTACATTCTCTGATCATTTCATATCCTGTTAGAATTATTTTTTCTGCTTTATATTACTATACTTGATGCTGTCACATTGGTAACACGGATTAGTACTATATGGATCCATTCTTGAGATGTTATCCCCTCAGGGAGCATCGTATACTACATGTTCTGTGCGTTTCACTTACATGGTGTATCACTATGCTTCACGATTCTTCGATCACTTGTGACATGTACTCTCATGATCACAGAGTCTTCCCAGAATCACCCATTTATAGGCATTCCCAGAATCACCCATTGTGGGCATTCCCAGAATTACCCATTTATGGGCTATCCATATATCACCCCTTGTGGGCCTTTACATGAAATCATAACATAACCTGGTTGGATCCTTGTGTATTGATTGGGGGTACGGGGGAGTAAATAGACATGTGAATAATATCCAAGTAGTGTAGTTCCCAGAATCACTCCATAGTATAGTTCCCAGAATCTCCTATGCCATTCACATGTTTATATTGTACTCTGACTCACTAGCCACTGTTAGTTCTCTATTTATAGTAGATATTTCTATTACAGTTCTCTCTCTGTTTACATACTGTTTTCTTCAGATCCTGTATCTTACTCTACTGCATGTTTATATTTTCTAACCTGCTATGAACTGTGAGATGTACTGTGCTCGCTCCAGTCCTGACTGGACCTGTTGATAAATTTTACAGATAGCCTGGAGGTTGCCAGCTAGCCTAGGGGAGACAGTCGAGGTTGTGTAGATAGCTAGGGTTTGCTTATAGTTTATTTTCAGTCGTTGAGTTGTATTTATGGATTACTTTATTTGAGTTTTGAGATGTATTCTGAGTTGTATCTTAGACACTTAGACTTCTATCTGCTGTATCTCTTAGATTTCATGTTTTATCTATCTTCCATTATGTTCTACCTAGATGTGATTGAGTTTACATTCTGCTATGTCACCCCCTTCGGGGAGTAAACTGTTTAGTCTTATTGTTAGTTGCATTGAGACCTAGGACAGCGTTCTACCGCCGACACTGCGGCGTAGGTCGGGCGTTGTTACGTTCTCGTGCCCTAACTCTAGGGTGCGGGTCGTGACAATACCCTAAACTTGGATTCAAACACACAACCAACCCTATACATCTACCTTTCCTATAGTGAAGCTTATATTACCACATCAACCTTAACATTAGAACACCTTACATTTATATATGCCTCCAATACTTATAGCTTCATGTATATAATACACATACACATGCTCATGGTATTCCTAACTCATCTATGTACACTCCTGTATGGCTCAAAACCAAATCCCTAATACTCACTAAATGGCAACATAGCCTAAAACCCATATTCCCCACATATCCTATTTACTAGCCTTAACCTCATCTAGCTACTTCCCTTCTAACTTGAACCAACCTACACTAGGACACTCACAAGACTGTCATGTTCTAAACTTGACCCCTTCTCAGTATTCACTACTAACCAAGACACCTGTAGCTCCCCTTCCCGGAAATTTTTGAAATATTTTTATTATTTATTTAATTTGAATGGTAATTTTAGATTTTATAAATAATTATTTTAATTAATTATTACTGTAGATGACTTTAGCCATGGTTGAGTTTTGAAGCACCAGACTAATAGGAATCGTGGCACGGATAGTGCAATGGCGAGCTTTGACTACTGTTTAGCCATGGTAGGGAATGCCGAGCCATAAGTGTGTCATAACTAGGAAAACCAGGCCAAGTATAGCATGGCCAATATAAATAAGTTTAATTAATAATTATTAGATTTATTGACTTTGCAGGAACCCGGTTGAACCAAGTTAGTCCGAACTGGGCCGAACCAAATTCAAGCCCATGTAGACATGTAGTGGGACCAAATACGGCCTTGTAGACATGTTTGGTAAATGTAAATATTTTTGTATATATTTAGGAATTGGCGATTTGTATTTATTAAATCATTTAATATATAAATAATGTGTATATATATGTGTGTGTATATATATATATATATATATATATATATATATATATATTATTTCTATAAATAAGACACTATATTATAAATAAATACATTATTAGGATACTATTTGGTTGCTATGAATAATCCTATTATGAATATTGATTATATTTAAAACAATTATTTGTTGGTGTGGAATTTATGGTAAAATATATATGTATAAATATAGGGATATGTGTATGTATATAAATAAATCTATATATATAGGTATAGTGTGTATGTGTATATATATATATAAATATATATAAATGCATATGTGTATGTATATGTATATGTAAATATATATATATAAGGTGTGGGTGTATATACATGTATATATATGTAGGTGTAGCATTAACTAATAAAATAGAAAATAGAAATCCCAACCAGCCCAAGCCTCCAGCCCGGCCCAAGACTTCTTCTTTTAGTAAATGTTGATACATTAATTTAGTAGTGTTTTGCACTATGGCTTTGGTCTGTCCCTATAATATTCGGGCTTAGTTATGCCTTTTTGATTTCTTAACTCCAGAGCCTGCGTGTAACCATGGATGGAACGTATATAGAAACATGAAACCTTAGCACACTAGTAGATATAACCTGCAATTTGTTGAGGTGCTATTTGTTCAATGTGATGAGCTTAGATACAAAGAAACACAAGGAATATTAAGATATTTGCCGATTTCATCTACTTCTCTTTAGTAAATGCTGCCACGTTCTATATTTCTACATCTATATCTCGTGGGATTTACTATTTTGCACCAACTTAAGTCCCAGACACGAGCGGCTCAGCCCGGCCATGCAAACCCGCATGGGCCCACAATAGATTTCTCCCACAGAACTACAAACCAAGCTAAGATCAGCCTGATCCTTAGCTCTCCCAACAGAGCCCACGCTCGAACCTGAGCATCAGCCAACCCAGACTGCAGCTTATATATATATCGCGAGTGAGAGAGAGGGGATCATGAGCCGAACTCAAACCCTAAGCTCGATACGCCTCCACAAACCCTAGCGCCGACGCCCACCCCTTCGTGCCACCTCTGGGCTCCGTCCTCCGAGCCGACGGCCGGCAACCGCGCGGGCAAGTGCGGCACAGCGGACAGAACGGAGCAGTGGCAGACCCGACTTCGTCGGCAGAGTTCTCCGCGCACAGTTGAACAATCTATAATCTATCTTTGTAGGTATAAACCTAATCTAACCCTCTTCAAACCTATTCATGTATTTCATAAATAACTGCCATCGATTGATCGAGAATTCGACACCAAGTCGAAGAAAAACCTGTTCGTAAACAGGGAATAGAGTAAGCCAAACACCCCTATTTGCGGTCTGATTCTCGTCGACCTATTAAAAATAATAAAAAAATATTTGAAGGGAGTCAGAGACAACATATAGAAGATTTAAACATATCTTGTAGATCCCAATTTCATTGAGTATGCACAAAGTTATTCTATTTCAAAAATGGTCAAAAACAGTTTTAAAAACAGTTTAGAAAATCCCAAATCTTCCGATACAACGTGCGTCCTGCCAATCCGGGCGACGTGGTCACGAGCCGAAAGCATCGAAAGGTGCGTACGGCTTCGTGGACGTGTGAGCTTTGACGGAATTCAAATTGGTCGCGTGTGCGCGACGAATTTGATGCGTATCCGTCGAAATTCATCGTATCGGCCTTGTGCAAATTTCTCAATTACTTTGTGGACATCGTCAGATCGAGACAAAACTTGCGCCAACAGGACCGTATCGTTTTTCTGGTCCTGCATGCCAAGTTTGGTCCGATTTTGAGATAGTTGATCGGATCGCCGTTTCACGGGCCCCACGGTCCGATCAACGGGTGATTTTGTGCACGGCCCACCGGAATCCAAAATTAGAATACCGTTGGGTTCGTATCATCAAAACAAAATCCATAGACATATAGTTGACAACTTTGGAGACCTTTGACTCTGGCACGCTTTTCGGTGCAAAAGGGTCAACGGCGGACACCGTTTTTGTCCAAAATTACTGTTTGCCCCTTTGTCCAGAATGGACTTAAGGACAGGCAATCCTAGCTAATTTGACTATTCTGAGAATGTTGGCAATGTCTATTTCAGCTTTCAGAGACAGTTGTGAGGACTTGGACTTCATGGCTTGGCAATTGACTATATTTTTGTTGGATCTGCGTGCAACCTCGAGGCAAGATACCTTGCCTCCCTCTACAGTTTATTTACATGCATATTTAAATTATTATACAGTTTTACTAGTTGATTATTTATATGTGATTGTATATCAAGCCTGCTAGTATATATATAGCCTTGTTTATAATTAACTTTGTAGTTCATATTGGATTGGTTTTCTCGTGTATCGTAATTGGGTCATGTCGTGTCATCACTTGTACTTGGACTGAGTCGTATCGTGTCATAAGATGAATAAGTCATAACGGAACTGCTGTACCTTGAAATTCTCGAAGCTAACCTGCGAGCCCACACTAGGGGCGAGGGTTAGTAGTTAAGCTAACCTGCGAGCCCACATTAGGGGCGAGGGTTTGTAGTTAAGCTAACCTACGAGTCCACATTAGGGGCGAGAGTTAGTAGTATCTATCCACACCTGCGAGTCCACACTAGGGACGAGGGTGATGCTAGCCTGCGAGTCCACACCAGGGACGAGGGTTAGTAGTATATGGTTCACACCTGCGAGTCCACACGAGGGACGAGGGTGATGCTAGCCTGCGAGTCCACACCAGGGGCGAGGGTTAGTAGTTGTTCAAACCTGTGAGTCCACACTAGGGATGAGGGTTTGAGTATTCGATTGGTTATGACATCGTGATATCGTGTTCTCTTGTTCTTCTCCAGCAGTTCGTCTAGGCGTAGTGGTTCTTCCAGTCGTGTATAGTCGTTTTCGTGCTGATTGATCCTTTCCCGTTTTATTTCCTGTATTTTCTTTATTGCATGATAAACTGAGATAGGCATGTTTTATGTATCGTGCTATGTCCCTGAGGACTTGATGATCTCTTTAGGTTAGTTATTGCGTGGAGTTAGTTAGCAGCTCTGGATGGCGGATGATTATGACACTTGTGGGGTCCGGATGTGATGATATTGCTTGCGTGGTTCAGGTATTGATACCATGTTTATTATCAAGTTCATCCAGCTTGTGTTTCCCGTTCATCATCATGATATATATTTATTGATTCAGTTTATAGACTCATGTTATTTCTTGGAGTCTAATCGGACATGCATGCTAGTGGGCTGCAGACCACGACCCATACTTCTTCATTCTTGTTTATTATTTTTATTGTGGATTGAGATATAGTTTTGCCCTGCCTTGATTAGGGCTATTGCCAAAGCAGTGACAGCGTTACGTATTCGAGTCGGGCTGGAGTCCGCTTGATGCGTAGCTGGCTTGCTCACGCTCTCGCGTCGGAAAAGCGGATGTGGGTCGTGACAAGTTTTTTGGTGGCCCATGCAGGTCAGAGCATATCGTACCGGTTACGTAACTGTACTGGTACGAGCCTGTGCAACTGACTAAACCCTTAGAATCTCAATCCACACTGCCTTGAAAATTTTCCTAGAAATTCTCTACGTCCTTGAAAACTCCATATTTGCTCTCGAATATACTTCTTTGCTTTCCGTACCCTTGACTCTCGTCCCTTCCTATTTCGGGGCGACGAATGATCGTGCTGTCTAGAATTCATCAGAGATTCTTAAGTTATATTAGAATATTGCTTGATTTTGAATATTTGGTTGTTTGATAGATATGGGGGATTAAAGATACCATATGTCCTAGATATCCCTGGTAGAATTATTGGCCACTAGTTAGAAGGTTATAATATTTTAGCGACCATGTTTTGAGGAGTAGTGTGACCAAAGGTGGGTAGAAGTCCTCGAGGTTTCATAATTACAAATGGCTATAGAGGTTATAAAATATTTTTGGAGAAATTAAATTTGAGGAGATGAAGGTAGACTTTGATTTTTAAGGCATAATTATGAATTAGAATTTCGAGGACGAAATTATTTTTAAGGTGGGTAGATTTGTAGCTCCCCTTCCCGGAAATTTTTGAAATATTTTTATTATTTATTTAATTTGAATGGTAATTTTAGATTTTATAAATAAATATTTTAATTAATTATTACGGAAGATGACTTTAGCCATGGTTGAGTTTTGAAGCACCAGACTAATAGGAATCGTGGCATAGATAGTGCAGTGGCATGCTTTGACTAGTGTTTAGCCATGTTAGGGGAATGCCGAGCCATAAGTGTGTCATAACTAGGAAAACCAGGCCAAGTTATAGCATGGCCAATATAAATAAGTTTAATTAATAATTATTAGATTTATTGACTTTGTAGGAACCCGGTTGAAGCAAGTTAATCCGAACTGGGCCGAACCAAATCCAAGCCATGTAGACATGTAGTGGGACCAAATACGGCCTTGTAGACATGTTTGGTAAATACAAATATTTTTGTATATAAATTTAGGAATTGGCGATTTGTATTTATTAATCATTTACTATATAAATGATGTGTATATATATGTGTGTATATATATATATATATATATATAATATATATATATTATATATATATATATTCTATAAATAAGACACTATATAAATAAATACATTATTAGGATATTATTTGGTTGCTATGAATAATCCTATATTATGAATATTTATTATATTTAAAACAATTATTTGTTGGTGTGGAATTTGTGGTAAATATATAATGTATAAATATAGGGATATGTGTATGTATATATAAATAAATCTATGTATATAGGTATATAGGTGTATGTGTATATATATATAATAATATATAATATATTTTTTTTTTTTTTATATATATATAAATGCATATGTGTATGTACATGTATATGTAAATATATATAAGGTGTGGGTGTATATACATGTATATATATGTATAGGTGTAGCATTAACTAATAAATAGAAAATAGAAATCCCAACCAGCCCAAGCCTCCAGCCCGGCCCAAGACTTCTTCTTTTAGTAAATGTTGATAGATTAATTTAGTAGTGTTTGCACTATGGCTTTGGTCTGTCCCTATAATATTCGGGCTTAGTTATGCCTTTTTGATTTCTTAACTGCAGAGCCTGCGTGTAACCATGGATGGAACGTATATAGAAACATGAAACCTTAGCACACTAGTAGATATAACCTGCAATTTGTTGAGGAGCTATTTGTTGAATGTGATAAGCTTATATACAAAGAAACACAAGGAATATTAAAAAATTTGCCGATTTCATCTACTTCTCTCTTAGTAAATGCTGCCACATTTTATATTTTCTACATCCATATCCGTGGGATTTATTATTTTGCACAACTTAAGTCCCAGACACGAGCGGCTTAGCCCGGCCATGCAAACCCGCATGGGCCCACAATAGATTTCTCCCACAAAACTGCAAACCAAGCTAAGATCAGCCCGATCCTTAGCTCTCCCAACAGAGCCCACGCTCGAACCTGAGCATCACCCGACCCAGACTGCAGCTTATATATATATATCGCGAGTGAGGGAGAGGGGATCATGAGCCAAACTCAAACCCTAAGCTCGACATGCCTCCAAAAACCCTAGTGCCGATGCCCACCCCTTCGCGCCACCTCTGGGCGCCGCCCTGAGCCGCCGACGGCCGGCAACCGTGGGCAAGTACGGCACAGCGGACAGAACGGAGCAGTGGCAGACCCGACTTCATCGGCAGAGTTCTCCGCGCACGGTTGAACAATCTACAATCCATCATCGCAGGTATAAACCTAATCTAACCCTCTTCAAACCTATTCATGTAGTTCGTAAATAACTGCCATCGATTGATCGAGAATTCAACACAAGTCGAAGAAAAACCTGTTCGTAAACAGGGAATAGAGTAAGCCAAACACCCCTATTTGCGGTCTGATTCTCGTCGACCTTTTAAAAATAATAAAAAATACTTAAAGGGATTCAGAGACAACATATAGGAGATTTAAACGTATCTTGTAGATCCCAATTTCATTGAGTATGCACAAAGTTATTCTATTTCAAAAATAGTCAAAAACAGTTTTAAAAACAGTTTAGAAAATCCTAAAATTTCCGATACAACGTGCGTCCCGCTAATCCGGGCGACGTGGTCACGAGCCGAAAGCATCAAAATTTGCGTAACGGCTTCGTGGACGTGTGGGCTTTGACGATATTCAAATTGGTCGCGTGTGCGTGACGAATTTGATGCGTATCCGTCAAAATTCATCGTATCGGCCTCTGTGCAAATTCCCCAATTACTTTGTGCACGCTCATCAAATAGAGACGAAACTTACGCCAACAGGACCGTATCATTTTTTTGGTCCTGCATGCCAAGTTTGGTCCGATTCTGAGATAGTTGATCGAATTGCCGTTTCGCGAGCCCCACGGTCCGATTCAACGGGTAATTTTGTGCACGGCCCACCGGAATCCAAAATTGGACATACCATTGGGTTCGTATCATCAAAACAAATTTGTAGACATGTAGTTTGACAACTTTATAGACCTTTGACTCTGGCACGCTTTTCAGTGCAAAACGGGTCCAACGGCGGACACTATTTTTGTCCAAAATTACCGTTTTGCCCTGTGTCCAGAATTAGACTTAAGTACAGGCAATCCTAGCTAATTTGACTATTCTGAGAATGTTGGCAATGTCTGTTTCAGCTTTCGGAGACAGTTGTGAGGACTTGGACTTCATGGCTTGGCAGTTGACTGTATTTTTGTTGGATCTGCGTGCAACCTCGAGGCAAGATACCTTGCCTCCCTCTACAGTTTATTTACATGCATATTTAAATTATTATACAGTTTTACTAGTTGATTATTTATATGTGATTTATATATCATGCCTGCTAGTATATATATATAGCCTTGTTTATAATTAACTTTGTAGTTCATATTGGATTGGTTTTCTCGTGTATCGTCATTGGGTCGTGTCGTTTCATCACTTGTACTTGGACTGAGTCGCATCGTGTTATAGGATGAATAAGTCATAACGGAACTGCTGTACCTTGAAATTCTCGAAGCTAACCTGCGAGCCCGCACAAGGGGCGAGGGTTAGTAGTTAAGCTAACCTGCGAGCCCACATTAGGGACGAGGGTTAGTAGTTAAGCTAACCTGCGAGTCCACATTAGGGGTGAGGATTAGTAGTATCTGTCCACAACTGCGAGTCCACACTAGGGATGAGGATGATGCTAGCCTGCGAGTCCACACCAAGGACGAGGGTTAGTAGTATATGGTTCACACCTGCGAGTCCACACTAGGGACGAGGGTGATGCTAGCCTGTGAGTCCACACCAGGGGCGAGGGTTAGTAGTTGTTCAAACCTACGAGTCCACACTAGGGACAAGGGTTTGAGCATTCGATTGGTTATCCATTGACATCGTGATATCGTGTTCTCTTGTTCTTCTCCAGCAGTTCGTCTAGGCGTAGTGGTTCTTCCAGTCGTGTATAGTCGTGTTTTCGTGTGATTGATCCTTTCCCGTTTTATTTCCTATATTTTCTTTATTGCATGATAAACTGCTAGATAGGCATGTTTTTATGTATCTTGCTATGTCCCCTGAGGACCTGATGATCTCTTCAGGTTAGTTATTAGGTGGAGTTAGTTAGCAGCTCTGGATGGCGGATGATTATGACACTTGTAGGGTCCGGATGTGATGATATTGCTTGCGTGGTTCAGGTATTGATACCATATTTATTATCCAGTTCATCCAGCTCGTGTTTCCCGTTCATCATCATGATATATCATATTTATTGATTCAGTTTATAGACTCATGTTATTTCTTGGAGTCTAATCGGACATGCATGCTAGTGGGCTACAGACCACGACCCATACATCTTCATTCTTGTTTATTATTTTTATTATGGATTGAGATATAGTTTTGCCCTGCCTTGATTAGGGCCATTGCCAAAACAGTGACAACGTTTACGTATTCGAGGGCTGGTGTCCGCTTAATGCGTAGCTGGCTTGCTCACGCTCTCGCGTCGAAAAAGCGGATGCGGGTCGTGACAAGTTTTTTGGTGGCCCGTGCAGGTCAGAGCATATCGTACCGGTTACGTAACTGTACTGGTACGAGCCTGCGCAACTGACTAAACCTTTAGAAATCTCAATCCACACTGCCTTGAAAATTCTCCTAGAAATTCTCTACGTCCTTGAAAACCCCATATTTGCTCTCGAATATACTTCTTTGCTTTCCTTACCCTTGACTCTCGTCCCTTCCTATTTCGGGGCGACGAATGATCGTGCTGTCTAGAATTCATCATAGATTCTTAAGTTGTATTAGAATATTGCTTGATTTTGAATATTTGGTTGTTTGATAGATATGGGGATTAAAGATACCATATGTCCTAGATATCCCTGGTAGAATTATTGGCCACTAGTTAGAAGGTTATAATATTTAGCGACCATGTTTTGAGGAGTAGTGTGACCAAAGGTGGGTAGAAGTCCTCGAGGTTTCATAATTACAAATGGCTAGAGAGGTTATAAAATATTTTTGGAGAAATTAAATTTGAGGAGATTAAGGTAGACTTTGATTTTTAAGGCATAATTATGAATTAGAATTTCGAGGACGAAATTATTTATAAGGTGGGTAGATTTGTAGCTCCCCTTCCCGGAAATTTTTGAAATATTTTTATTATTATTTAATTTGAATGGTAATTTTAGATTTTATAAATAATTATTTAATTAATTATTACGGTAGATGACCTTAGCCATGGTTGAGTTTTGAAGCACCAGACTAATAGGAATCGTGGCACGGATAGTGCAGTGGCATGCTTTGAGTAGTGTTTAGCCATGTTAGGGGAATGCCGAGCCATAAGTGTGTCATAACTAGGAAAACCAGGCCAAGTTATAGCATGGCCAATATAAATAAGTTTAATTAATAATTATTAGATTTATTGACTTTGCAGGAACCCGGTTGAACCAAGTTAGTCCGAACTGGGCCGAACCAAATCCAAGCCCATGTAGACATGTAGTGGGACCAAATACGGCCTTGTAGACATGTTTGGTAAAGGCAAATATTTTTGTATATATATTTAAGAATTGGCGATTTGTATTTATTAAATCATTCACTATATAAATGATGTGTATATATATATATATATATATATATATATATATATATA